>OX454525.1:178826794-179011571 GCA_949715645.1 Portevinia maculata | reverse complement strand
TATTTATTTATTTATTTATTTATTTATTTTATTTATTTATTCATCAAATGAGTAAACATTCACTGTTCTCTTTAGATTACATAATACTAAAATAAATACCTATTAACTACCACCAGAGTTGCTTAATGCTAATATTAAACAGCTTTTAAATGAATACCTACTAAGATGAAATTCTAATAAATCACAGTAATTATTAGCCTCTCGTAGACATCTAGATATAGCTTCATTATAACCATAGTTAGCCCTATGAAAGGGTACATAAAATACATGACGATATCTGAGTGCTCTTGACGGAGCATAAAAACCAATTTGAGATAACAGAAAGGGGCAATCGATATGACAGGTAATTAAATCCCTCACAAACATTATAGATAAGTATTTCCTACGAGTCGATAGAGGTAAAATTCCCAGTAGTTTACACCTAGTATCATAGGAAGGCATTTCAATATTCCAACGAAGCCGTCTTACTGCAACTCGAGTCAAACACTTTTGGATCCTCTCAATTCGGATGGAATGAACTTCATATAATGGATTCCAGACAATGCTGCAGTACTCGAGGTGAGATCTAACAAATGCAAAAAAGAGGCATTTGAGACTATAAGGATCCTGAAATTCCTTTGAATTTCTCAATATAAATCCTAGCATTGAGTTGGCTTTAGCAGCTAGAAACTCAATATGTTCAATAAAATTCAGTTTTTGATCAAACATAATCCCAAGATCTTTTTTTGATCGTATAATGGATAACGGAACATCACCAATTGTATACGAGACAGGAATTGGGGACAGATTACGACAAAAAGTAAGGCAACAAGATCAGCATCGATAGTAATGTCGATCTAGCCATGTCCGTCCGTCCGTCGGTAAAAATAAGGCCTTTAAACTGGACCTAGAGAGCATATACTCTCTAGGGTCGCGAAATAATCAAGTTTAAGAATTTTGGAAATCCGCCTACAACACGCCCACATACTCAAAAAAAAAAAATTTGTCGAAAAAATCGAATTTTGAGCTAGAAAGTTGAAATTTTTTATATATGATCTATGACTCCTAAAACTGCTCGGAGAATAAAGTTTTTAAAATCCGCCCACTGAAACGCCCACAATTAAATAAAAAAAATTTATTGAAAAGTCAAAGTTTGAGCTAGGGAGCGTTTTTTTTACAAAAGCTTCGTTTTTTTCGATAAAATCCTTTAAATATTACATAACAAAATATGTAGAGCGTTCTTAACAATTCAACCATACTTAGACTTTTGTCACGTCCACTTATGAGGGATAGGAATAAGAATAGGGTATCCAACAGTTCGCCCAAGCGGACTGTAGCCCGTCCATATGTTTTAATATATTACATAGTCATTTTCATTTCAAAATTATTACAGAAGTAAATTGCGATAGAGAGCCTATAGCATCTAAAAACTCTTGAGAAGGGCGTATTAAATGCCACCCTCATATTCTTTGAAATGTGTGAATATGGAGAAAACACTAGGTTTCTGACTTAATTTGAGCTCACACTTGTGTTTTTGACGTTTTTTTTTTAAATGTAGCTTGCAAAATAATAAAACGCGTTTTCGTTACCGAAATCAACAGTCTTACAGATTCGGTTTTGAAAATGTTTTTCACATTGTCCTTATTTTTGGGTGATTGTAACTGCATTTCAACGTCGGGAAGCTCTAAATTCACAGTTGGCTCGCAGTTTCCATGGGTTATATCCTCCATGTACATTGCTGAAAATTCTTTTTTAAATGAACAAATGAATTGAAATTGAGTCAGTAACTTGTTATTTCCTCCTCGGTAGCGTAAAACCGCGAAGGCATTTTCCAAACAATCTTAATTGAGGTTTCTCGTTTAAAAGAACTGAATACCATCTGCCCTTAAATCACTTGAAATGCCAATGAGAACATTTATTTTCTGCTGCAATCCTATCAAAAATCTCATCTTTTTAGTTACAATAGCAGGCTTATCAAAAAAAGTAAGTACCTAATATTTTGGAAAAATAAATTCATTTCATTTAAGGAATTGACTTGCTTTTCATTTCCAAAAAAAATAATCTTCTGGATTTTTTGGGGTCTTTAAACTTTTTAAACGAATTAAAAATATCGTATAACCTGTCTAATCTTCCGATCATTTCAGCAGTATTGATGGATATATTACAATATTTTTAAATTAAAAAACAGTTAGCGACAGGGGCGTACAGGCGATGGAGAAGATTTAAAATCCCCGAGTTCTTCAATGAGTTCAAAACAGCTAGGAACAATGCTAAAAGAGAGATAAGGATTGCAAAGAACAAATTGTTCATGTCAAGGCCGAGCTCAGTAAAACAAAGACATGGACAAATTTAAAGGAGTTAGGTATTGGGAAAAATGCAGCTGATGCAGATGCCTGTGAAAAAAGTCCTGACGAATTAAACATCGATTTTGCTGCTAATTCAGTAACCTCAAATGTTCCTGTCGACGGAGAAGAGAACCCTTAGATGGTTGAAGAATTACTTACTCCAGTAACTTCTAGAGATTTTTGTTTTCAAAGAATTTATGAATATGACGTACTTAAAGCCATCACCGCCATTAAATCGAACGCCATCGGCTTGGATGGAATGCATCCAAAATTCTTAAAAATGATAATCCATAGAGTACTACCCGAAATTACATACATTTTCAATAATATTATAACCTACTCCATGTATCCGAGATCTTGGAAGGCTTCTAAGAGCATCCCAATTCCTAAAAGCTCAAACTCGAGGAAGAAAGAATACCGTCCCATTTCGATATTACCATTCTTATCGAAGGCTTTTGAAAAACTTATGAGCCAACAATTTCACTCATACCTTAATGAGTTCAATCTTCTATCACCGCACCAATCCGGTTTTAGAGCAAAGCACGATGTACTACAGCGCTTCTGAATTCGACCTTCGCATTGAAATGAATAAAGATCGTGTAACATCGCTCATATTGCTAGATTTTTCGAAAGCCTTCAACATAGTGCCCCATGAAATATTAAATTATTAAATTAAAACACTGTTTTAATTTCAACCCGATGGCTTTAAGATTGATGGAAAGCTACTTAAATGGGCGTACTCACGCTGTGTATTATGAACGAGACATTATCCAACTTTATTGTAACCAGAGCCGGCGTTCCACAAGGATCAATAATGGGTCCGCTATCCATTGGGTCTAGTTGAGGATGTCACTCAGCGACTGAATGAAGACCTCAATTCTGTAGTCACATGGTCGCAAAAAAAAGGTTAGACTTAATTCCAGCTAAAGTCAAGCAATTGCAATCAGCCGTTTAAGTTTCGATACACAAAGCTTACCTCAACTTTTTGTTGATGGATCAGAGTTGACATACGTCACCAGCGTAAAAAAATCTCGGTGTAACGTTTAACCAAAATCTCAGTTGGGAGAATCATATAATAAATACCGTCTCTAATGTGTACCCTTTCTTCCACAGCGGTCGTTCCATAAGGCTTAAAACACATCCTTTTGACCTGCTTCCATATACTGCAGGCCTTTTTCTGCATTTTGCTTTGTAGTATAGTAGGAAATGCATATGTAGAGAGAGTGTCCCTACTCATTATATGGATATATTCTGATTAGGATATCCTCTAGCTAAAAGCTCCATCCATGACCATGATGCAACAGTTTGTTATAAAAGCAGCGCTCATCGTCGCCTTTCGATAGGCTTCCGCCTTGCAAGTTGCCACCCGGGATTATTTGAAAACGGCAGAGTTCAAGCCTAGTACCTTTTTTCCCTTCCCGGTTTTTCTTTTCAATTGGTTCTCTTTTTATACCCTATTCTAAGGGTATATTAATTTTGACGCATAGTTTGTAACATACCTTAATATTGCCCGTAGACCCCTAAAAGTTACTATATTTATGATCAGCATCGATAGTAATGTCGATCTAGCCATGTCCGTCCGTCGGCAAAAATTGGGCATTTAAACTGGGCCTAGAGAGCTGAAATTTTAACCATATACTCTCTAGGGTCTCGAAATAATCAAGTTTACGAATTTTTGAAATCCGCTCACAGACACGCCCACAAACTCAAAAAAAAAACAAAATTTTGGAAAAAATCGAATTTTGAGCTAGAAAGCTTTTTTTTATATGATCTATGACACCTAAAACTGCTTGGGATGTAAAATTTTCAAAATCCGCCCACTGGCCCACAATTAAATAAAACAATTTTATTGAAAAACCAAAATTTGAGCTAGGGAGCTGAAATTTATAATATATACTCTCTAGGAGCCCTTTATGCTCATGTGTTAATTTTTTTTAAATCCGCCTACTGACACGCCCACAATTAAATAAAACATTTTATTGAAAAACCAAAGTTTGAGCTAAGGAGCATTTTTTTTACACAAGCTTCGTTTTTTTTTTTGATAAAATCCTTTAAATTATACTCTAATTATTATTATAATTTTAATTATATGTAGAGCGTTCTTAATAATGCAACCATACTAAGACTTTTGTCACACCCTCTAATGAGGGATAGGAATAAGAATAGGGTATCCAACAGTTCGCCCAAGCGGACTGTAGCCCGTCCCTATGTTTTCAATTTAATTTATTTCATAAAACAGGTTTCCGTATGACTACTAGATACATTTATTCCTTAAACATTTAGTACCAATCAGGTTACCTATAATTAACAACAATTGTTATTTAAAAAAATCCCTATATGAAACTTTTTAAAAAAGTGTGGCGAAAAGGCGAAACAGCATAAGTCATCGACAAATGCATATAATTTATGCTGCTACGCCCTATGGACACAGAAATCAACATGTGTTCAGTTTCCAACACAGTTGTCAACAGAACAATCTTAAACATCTTGTTACAGGCTCATTAAGTCCATAATTTAATTAATTACATAAAGTGAAGGGTTCGCAAAATATTTTTTTTGATAACAGAAAAGGGCAATCAATTTGATTACTTAATGTCTCATAAAGATAAGAGAAATGTGCAATAAATACAATGACAGCGATCTGTCAGTTTTAGTAATTCTATTGGTTGACATCGTAAATCATACGAGGGCATTCGAATATTTCAAAGTAAACGAGAAACTACAAGTCTTGTGAGGCATTTTTGAATATCTTCCAACCCTTATTCTAAAACAAATCGCACAAAGGCAATGAGGTGAGATTTAAGGGTATAAAGGTCGGTGGAATTTCTCGCAATAAATCCTGTCATATAATTGGCTTTAACTACTAATGTAGTATACATATATGAAGGGACAAGGTATGTTTACTATCAAACAAAACGTCAAGATCTTTGTTTTTCAATTCTTTAAAGAGGTGCCTATATCATCAATTTTGTAGGTAGAAAGCGCAGGAGTATAGCTCCACGATAAAAGGCCATTATTTGACAATTTTAAATATTTATACTATTTTCACTTATTTACGGGTTCCCGACCCGTGAAGAGTCTCTCTCTGAAACACTGCAGCGTTCAATTCTCTGCGATACCGGGCACGGGCACGTTTCTTCCAGTTGTCCAGATCAAGCGCTCTTCCATCCGCGACGGTTTGACCTTTTAAATGGCGGTTCGGTCTTCCTTGCCTTCCCGAACATGGAGGGGAGTCGATGATCCTCTTGTCCATTTGTTCAATATAGCCGAGCCAAAGTAGTCGACGTGATTTAGCTTGAACTACACCCACATCTTGGTAAAGCTCATATAGTTCGTGGTTGTTGATTCTAATCCGTTCGCCCTCCTCGCACACAAGACCAAATATCCGACGGAGTATTTTTCTTTCAAAAGAACCCAATATTAGCTCCCCTTCCCTATTTATCGCCCAGCACACGGTCTTCCATGATCAAGGTTCGATTGATTTTGTTCTTCGAATGAAAAGTTTTGAACCCATTTGTTTGGCCAAACCGAAGTAGCACCGGTTTCCTAAGCAATTCTCCATTGGATCTCGAGTAAGGTGTCATTTGTGGAGTTGATGTTTACTCCAAGGTAGGTGTACTCCTTAACTACCTCCAAGTTATTGCTATCAACAGTGACGTTTTATCCTAGGCGGTGGATACAGAAAGAACAACAACAATGAATTGTTGTAAAACATTTTAATTCAAAATGCTATTTTTGCAACCTCAGTTCATTTGATATTTTTTTTTTACAAAACCCGCTAAATTGAGTATTTTTACATGGAATGCACCATGTAGTTCCATAATGTATAAGGTGGCGCAAAAGTTGTCATCTGTTTACTTCACAAATGTCAAAGTAAAATTGACATTTGCCGCTATTTGCAAAAATTATAGCATCTTCCGATAGGGTTTTCAGCCCTTGGGGTGCCTTAGGCAATTCTGTGTGCCAATGTTCTAAATGATCCACGACGTTTGACATCTATCCTATGTAGTTTTCAGTCGGATTGGTGAACGCCACTGGGTGATGACTTTTGCGCCACCTTATATATCCAGCTGCACGTTTTTACACACAATCAGCACGAACACAGGTAGAATTGTGCGAAAAGCCGTACGAACGACTTTCCCTTTTTAATAAGCGAGGGTATGTGAACCGCCCTGAATGGGCACATCGAAGTAGATAATGAATTTAAATACCTTGGTTTTCTGTTTACTTATAATCTGTGCATCAATCCACATATTAGGGAGAAAACTGCTACAGCTAAGGCGTCTTTGGTCTAAGTTTTTTCAAGAAGTTATGTCGATCCTGCGTCCAAGTTTATAGTTTTCAGTGCTACCATTAACAGCTATTTTTGCTTTGCAAACTAAGTGTGTGGATATAATGTGTGGAAGCACCATCATAAGTTGGCGAGCCCGGCCTCTCCCAGAAACGACCCAGCTAACTTCATCTAACTTATAAACTAAGAGGATGTTACCTTGAGTAACGCACTGTCCTGGGAGGGCATGTTGACCGCTCCCCCTTCAACATGCCACCAACACTTGATGTAGGTATTGCTTTTCCGTAACGAATATATCGCTCTCAGCTATTACAGTACTAAAACTCAGGAGCTCATGAGCATTGGCGACGTCGTGATTTTTGAATACCCTTATCACGTAAGGAAATTAGGATTAGAGGAAAAGGAGAGATGCCGATGCACGTCGGTTTTAAATGTTTGTAGGTTATAATGTGAAGGAAACATAGAGCATGTAAGAGTATTCCACATTTGTGTTGTATTTTGACTGAACAAGCAACTCTATGTCTGACGAATTACAGGCAGACCCACAGATATCTAACTACGCTTCTCACCGCCAATGGCTGCCCATTTTGACCAATAATGGTCAATATCTTCAGTTTTTTCTGGTATCCCTAGAAGCCGCAGCCAATGTTGTCCTGAACAAGATTGTTTCCGTCTTTTGAAAGTTGATTTTCAACTTCCAGTCGTCGCAAAATCCCTTAATTTGATCAAAGTCACGCTGCAAACGTTTGTTAATGACATTGATTTTGGGACCTCATCTGTATGCCACAAAATCGCCGGCATTCGATATAGCATGTCTCAGTCAACAACCAGTGTAAATGTTAAACAGGATCGGAGAAATCACCGCTTCTAGCTGCAAACCGTTTTTAGTTTCAAAGACTCTGTTAGAAGTCAAGTTGTCACATTTGATAACGAACTTCTTTCCCATAAGTATATTATAAATTACATAGGGCAAAGGCTTGTGCATATGTGCATCCCCCGGCTGGTCAACTTGTAGAAAAGTCCCACTAACCATACGGTGTCGAAAGTCTTCTCAAAATTAACCAGACAAGCACCGTGCATTAGTTATTGCATTTATTCCATCGAATGTCGGAAACCAATTTCGACGCAGCATGAATAGCGTCATGTCCCATCTTGAAACCAAATTGGTTATCCGGAATGATGACATTGTCCTCAACAAACATCAACTGGGCTCCATTGAAAACTTTTTCAAAGACCTTGCTAATATTCGGAAGCAAACTTATCGACCGGAGATAGGCAGGTTTCGCCCTTACCTTTCTTTCGGGTTAGGATGTACCACAGCTACCTTAGCATTACAATTTACAAACATTTAATACCAACGTGCATCGGCATCTCCTCTATCTCTCCAATCCAAATTTCCCTTCTGCCCGCGCTGTGTAACTATTTACATAAGGGTTCACAAAATTCCCTTTCGCGCGTGCAAATTATACACAAACATAGGGACGGGCTACAGTCCGCTTGAGCGAACTGTTGGATACCCTATTCTTATTCCTATCCCTCATAATTGGGCGTGACAAAAGTCTAAGTATGGTTGAATTATTAAGAATACATATTTTACATTTCTACATATTTTGTTATATAACATTTAAAGGATTTTATCGAAAAAACGAAGCTTTTGTAAAAAAACGCTCCCTAGCTCAATCTTTGGTTTTTCAATAAAATTGTTTTATTTAATTGTGGGCGTGTCAGTAGGCGGATTTAAAAAAAATTAACACATGAGCATAAAGGGCCCCTAGACAGTATATACTCGTATGTATCATAAATTTCAGCTCCCTAGTTCAAACTCTAGATTTTCAAAAAAAAATTTTTTTTTTTAAATTGTGGGGGTGTCAGTAGGCGGATTTTGAAAATATTTACACATGAGCATTAAGAGCCCCCTAGAGAGTATATAAATTATAAATTTAAGCTCCCTAGCTCAAATTTTGGCTTTTCAATAAAATTGTTTTATTTGATTGTGGGCGTGTCAGTGGGCGGATTTTGAAAATGTTATCTCCCGAGCAGTTTTAGGAGTCATGGTTAGGTTAGGTTAAAGTGGCTGTCAGCACAAGGCCGACACACTTAGACCAGGGTTAGGTCCATTGTGATGCCACAGGGATCGAGGGGTTTTCCACTACTAGTTAAACCATTTAGAGCTTCTTATGAAGCGCGATAAACTTCTAACGTCAGCGTTAGCCAAGTCGTTAAGATCATTAAGCAAGAAATCTCCCAGATAAAGATTTCTATTATGGGAGAGAGCAGGACATGTGCAGTGAAGGTGAGGTATAGACGCCTCCTCCTCCTCGTCCAAGCAACTTCTGCAGAAATCGTTCGAATAAACGCCAAGCCTCGATGCGTGCTTGCCTATCAGACAGTGCCCTGTAATGACACCTTTAGTGGAGCTAATATGCAGTCGATTTAGTGAGATCAGACTCTTAGAGCGTCGCAGGTCCAGCTTTGGCCAGATGTGCTTAGTCGCTAGACATGTATTACTACTTGTCCACCTAAGGTTTGTTCTCTCGATTGCAGATAGCTTGAATAAAAGTTTGCAGGTAGCGATTGGGATACCCAGAGAACCCTTTTCAGGTAAAAGGGGGAGTTTGGTTCCATTTTTGGCGAGTTCATCAGCCCTGCAGTTTCCTGGAATATCTCTGTGCCCCGGCACCCAACTGAGGTGAATGTTAAACTGCTCCACCATCTCCTTAAGAGATGAACGGCAGTCGAGGGCTGCAATGGAATTTAAAGATACTGAATCCACGGACTTGATCGCGGCTTGACTGTCTGAGAAGATACGGATATCCATTGTGGATATCACATTTCTCTTCAGCCACGTCATTTCTCCTTTTATCGCCATAATCTCCGCCTGGAATACGCTACAGTGATTAGGAAGACGGAAAGAGAGACTCAGATTTAGCCTTTCGGAGAAAACGCCACCACCAACCCCGTCACTAGTTTTTGAACCATCCATTTTTTGAGTTTGTGGGCGTGTCTGTGGGCGGATTTCAAAAATTCGTAAACTTGATTATTTCGGCACTCTAGAGAGTATATGGTTAAAATTTCAGCTCTCTAGGCCCAGTTTAAAGGCCTAATTCTTACCGACAGATGGACGGACGGACGGACATAGCTGAATAGCTAGCATCTATCGATGCTGATCATATCATAAATATAGTAACTTTTAGCGGTCTACGGTCAATATTACGGTATGTTACAAACTATGCGTCAAAATTAATATACCCTTAGAATAGGGTATGTAACGGAAGTTGTCCCTACCTTACGAATGCGATGACCTGCAATCCCATCGATCTCTAGGAGCACAGGATTTCCTACAGAAATCGATGGGTCGTAAGGTAGGTTGTCCTGACCGCGAAGTGTGAGCAGGCATGCTTGCTTACGCGCGACACTAGCTCGACGGAGGCGTGGGTTCTTACACTTGCTGCCGGACGACCGTACAATTTCATGCCTTTTATTGCTTTAATTTTTATAGGTATGGAACCACGAAAACAAATTGCCATGACCCTTATTTAGATGGAAGTAAAACCCCCGAAATTGAAGGGAATAGTTGAAATCTGGGAAACCGGAAGGTGTAGGTGGTTTCCTCAGCGTTGCCCACCCTCAGACTACTACCCCTAACAGGAATAGAGTCTATCCTTGGCCTTCACACCGCTTAATTATTGTGAAAGCCCCTTATTCAAAAATAGAGAAACCTCTTAGGGTTTAGTTGAATCACCACCGATGTTTTCTAACACACACATTGCACTCCCCATTAGCACTAAGGAAATTTAATAGTCGAAACTCATGACGAAATAAAAAGTGAAGGTATTTTCAAAAATAAAAATATAAAGGCATATTTATTCAGATACAAACTAAATCTAACTTAAACTTAAACGTCATCCATAGAGGCCATTTCATATGGTCATCAAAAATAAGGATTGAAAGAAAATTTGCTTACTGCTACTGATTCCAATATCTAATTTTTTTTTTTAGTTTAACCACTTAGAGCGTATGGTATGTAACAATTAAAGGTATGTATGAACTTATTAAGGTAAGTATGTATTAATTAAAGGTATGTATGACTTAATTTAAGGTATGTATGTATTTATAAAAGGTATGCATGAATTAATTTAAAGGTATGTATGAGTTAAATAAACATTTTATTTAAGTTCGAATTTCAATGATAGGCATATTTAAATTTGATTTTTTTTTTTTTTTTTGATTTCTAAGTTTCAGTTTTATCACCTTTAGAATTTTAAATTAACATTACACAATTTAGTAAAATACTTTATATGGCATTAAAGCTCTTTATATGGCAAATAGCTCGTTCAAAAAAGGTAAAAGTAGAGACTCACCGGTTAAAATGTACCTTTATGTACCTTTCTTGATACTACGGAACTTGATCGACGACTTGACGACTCCCATGGATGGTGTGCACAGCATTCATCGAAGCGTTGGTGTACCTAAATTGGTTATATGGACGAAAGAAAATGCATTTTAGAATTTTGACAGAGCTTTACATGGAAAATTTAGAATAAACTGTACATACTTTACTTTTGTTCGCAAGACAAAAACAAAAAAAACACATGACCAGATAAAGCAGACCCTTCGCTTCAGTGAAGATCGATTAGCACACATACTGATGTTCCGCTGTTGCACCTGCAGTTGACACTTGATGTTGACGAGGTGTTTGGAGATATTTGATGATGCCGTTCTGGCTGTTGATTTCGGCCACGGGTGTAGGTTTCAGCAAGTATAACCGCTGAATGATTCGATTAAGCAAGCGAGCTTTAAATGTAACTGACCTTTGCACAGCAGATAGGTCGCACCGAGTAGGTACAACTATGAAATCGGCAGCTTCGTATAGTATTCCTAGAAAATGCAGGCCAGTGTGGAGCGGCTTGGTGTTGGTTTCGGCGAGTATGACCGCTGGGTTGCTCAAGGTAGCGTGCGACACTCAAATGTGAAATCTTTTCGCACAACGGATAGGTCGCACTGAGTACTGCTACGAAATCGACAGCCTCGTATTCCTGACAAATGCAGGCCAGTGTGGACCAGCGTGCTGTTGTGAATCGCCTTTGTTTTTTTTTTTAGTATTGGCGGTTGCTGTCGCTCGACGGGATCGGTGCTTAATGCTGGCTGCTGATTTTCCAGCGAATCAGCCGTCGATGATGGACACTACGACTTTGGCGACGACACCTTCACGCAGAGTAAGTGGTTAATTAAGATGAAATCGTGGATTTTGGTACAAAATACAGCTTGGTCGGATCGCACCGTGAACTGTCTTCATGAACGTGTAACTTTGTTTCTCGGAAGATAATCCTCGCTCTCCTGATGTCGTCCGATTGCTAATCTCTCTACTGCATGTACTATGCAATCGAAAACGTTTAATTTTTTTCCTGTTGCTGTCTTTTTATTTTCCGCGTGGGAGTACTGCTCTCGTCAAAATCCAGATGATGAAAAAGAAAGATTTCGCTTTTTGATGGCTGAGGTAGCCAATAAAAAGATGGACGACGTAGAACTTCCGCTGATTTCATTCAATCGGTTCAAATCGGTTACAGTCGGAATTCTATATAGCACTGAACTTGACTTGAAACTTGTTCACAGGGTGTTTCTAGTTATGGCTAGTCGTAAAAAAAATTATTTGTTTTCGTTCTTCTGCAAAGTCCCCTACAAAACTTTTCAGCTTCACGACGGCAATCGAGTGAAATTGAAATGACACAGGACTTTTTCCGGTCAAAGTCGACCCACCCCTGAGAGTATAATCGAAGCTACTTGCGGATGTCTTTGGCATGAAAAACACCTATCGTCCTTCCATTCATATCTATTAATTCATAAAGATTGTTGCCAGCTATGGTTTTAACCTTTGCCTCGGTGAATTTCGGGCACAACTTAGCATTTCTTTGTTTCGTGGCATCGCTCAAAGCAAAATTCCTTTTGAATACAACTTGTCCAACTGTAAATTTTGAGTTTTTGCTCCTCGTATTGTATGATCGTTCGTAGTTATTATGTGCCCGTTCTAAAGATTGTTCGAGGTTATTGTGTATGAGATTCATTTTCATGGCTTTAGGCAGCACATCGAACTCGGCATTGTTTAACCCATTTAGTTTCTTGAGCAGATGGTAGTCTTGACCATGCTCAATTTTTGATTGGCCAAAAAGAGCTTCATGTGGCGAAATCCCTATTGCGGAATGGATGGTTGAGCGGAGTGCGCTGGCTATGGAATATACATGCCTGTCCCAGTTAACCTGATTTGACTCCTTCGCTATATATGCTCGAATAGCAGCTAGCACAGAACGGTTGACACGCTCACTGGCATTTGCCTGTGGCGAGTATGCAGCGGTCCTAACATGTTTACTTCCATATGCTGTGAGAAATTTTTGAAATTCATTGCTGGTAAATTGTTTCCCATTATCCGAAAGAAGTGACTCTGGTACTCCAAAAATCGAAAAAACCTGTTGTTCTAAAAACGTTATCGCTGCCATACTCGTAGCTTTTCTAATCGGCTGGATGAGTACAAATTTTGTTAGCTGGTCAAGACATAAAATCATGTACGCGTTACCATTTTTCGACCTGGGATATGGACCAAGGTAGTCAATGAAGATATGCTGAAAAGGCCTATCTACCACAAAAGCCTTTCCCATTGGCGGTCTTAAAGTTGAATTTGGCGCTTTGGATGATTTGCAAATGCTGCAGTCCCCGATGAAGGCTTTAACTTGTGCCGCCATATTAGGCCAGTAAAAGCGTTCACGAAGACGGTAGAGAGTTTTGGCAAGTCCACCGTGCGATGCTTTTGGTGGATCATGAGCCAGACGAATCAGGTGCTTTCGCAGCGAAGAGGGAATCCATAATCTCCAAGAGTGGTCATCTGTTACTTCATTTCCAGTGATAGGTTTGACTTTCTTATACACAAAATTTTCCGATACTTGGAGATCAGGCAGTTGGTCTTTATGTTCCTTAATTGATTTGGCTAGTTCTGTATATTCTTCCGTCTTAAAACTTGGATCATCAAGATCAACGTGTAGAACATCGAACGAATTCATCCCATGCGTTGTGTCAGATACAATCTAATCCACGCAATAAATGCGAGAGAGTGCATCTGGTACTACATTTTGTGTTCCCTTTCGATGTTCTAACTCGAAGGAAAATCGCTGGAGCTTCAAACTCCATCGAGCTAGACGTCCGCTAAGATCTTTCTGGCTCATGAGCCATTTTAAGCTCGCATGGTCCGTCACTATTTTGAATTCCTGCATTTCTACATATGACCTAAATTTTTCAACGCCTAAAACTGCCGCAAGACACTCTAATTCGGTAACGCTATAATTGCGTTGCGCCGAATTGAGCTTGTGCGAGTAGTAATAAATCGGTCTATCCAGCCCATCTTCATCCTGCTGCGATAACACGCAGCCTATACCAGAGGTGGACGCGTCACATAATATGGTAAACGGTTTTGTAAAATCAGGATTAACTAAAATGGGGGCTGAAGTTAAAGCGTGTTTAAGTTCCTCGAACGCAGCGATTGCCTCTGGTCCGAAGACGAAAGATTTGCCTTTCTTCAAAGTTTCTGTAATTGCACTAGCTCGGGAAGAATAGTCTTTAACGAACCTCCTATACCAACCGGACAACCCAAGAAAACGCCTAACTTGTTTAGGCGTCTTTGGTATAGGGAAACCGTTGATCGCTGAGACTTTATCTGGATCTGTTTTAAGACATCCTCCCCCGACTATATAACCCAGATATTTTAGCTCTTTAAAACAAAATTTAGACTTTACCAGATTTATAGTAAGTCCAGCCGATTGTAATCGAGCAGCTATGGTTTTCAGTAGGCTTAGATGTTCTTCAAAGTTTTTCGAAATGATTAACAAATCATCCAAATAAACAAATACATTTTGCTTTAATTCATGTGGCACTACTTTATCCATCAGCCTACACATACGCTGAGCGGCATTGCAAAGGCCGAATGGCATTACTGTGAACTGGTATAGAGGTCTGCCAGGCACCGTAAACGCAGTCTTTTCCCTTGATGTTTTCTCCAATGGAATTTGCCAAAAGGCGTCCTTCAGATCCACACTCGATATGTAGTGTGTCTCTGAAAGACGACCCAATAGCCCTTCAATATGAGGAAGTGGATAGGCGTCCTTTTTCGTGACTTGGTTAACTTTTCGCGAGTCGAGGCAAAGGCGGTTTTTTCCCGGTTTCCGCACCAAAACCACTGGCGAGTTCCAAGCACTACTACTCTCTTCGATGACACCCATCTCGAACATCCTATCCAACTCCTCATACATCAGTTTTTGAACCACTGGAGAAACGGGATAGTGTCTTTGTTTGACTGCACCGGCATTCCCCGTGTCGATATAGTGTTCTTCCAGGGTTGTTCGTCCCAGACCAGATTGAGCATAAGATGGAAATAGGTTTATCACGTTATCAAGTTCATTAGATTGCTTCTCTGAAAGATCATGAGCATTTTTATCGTTTGTATCTCGCAAAGACACGGACGAAATTTGTGCGAGCAATTGTGGAGCTATCCCAAATAGCTTCCAGAAATTGATGCCTAAGTAAAGTTTCTGGTCCAATGAAGGAACTAAAAACAACGAAATTTCCTGTGTATTACCCTTATAAGTGATGTTCGTGGTAATTTCACCAATAATCGATTGCAGCTGACCGCTGGCGGTTTTAACGCTCGAAGCAAATGGTCTGAAAGGAAGCCCTAATTTCTCTAATAATTCTAAGCATCCTACACCTAAGCAGCTTATGCTTGCTCCACTGTCTAGCAGACCTAGCATTTGTTGTCTAAAGATCGAGACACTAGCATAGGGTCTTGGGTCATCTGCACTACAAAGACGAGTAGCGCTGATTGCTTTATATACTTGACGTTTTTGGTTAAAACGCTCTCGGAGCTTGATTATACGATTGGATGGCTTAGAGTTAAAGATTTGAGCACGAATTTTATAATAGTTTTTTAATCTTTCATGAAGAGATGGTTTTTCTGGGATAAGTGGTAATATTATTTTATTGTCAGGCCTGTTTAATATGGATATTTTCGAGTTATTGGATTGTGTCACAGGTATAAATTTTAAGATTGAGTCGTTCAAGTCAGGTGGGTTTTGTAAATTTGGTAAATTTTCGGTAGAATGTTTAGCAACTAGTTCGTTTCCGGACTCTTTATTTGGGGGCAGATCTCCCCGGATTTCGGACTGCCCCGTTTCTGGTTTCCCGAGCAACGAAGACAATGAGGAGTGGTTGTGTTTTCCAGGCCGCATCTATAGCAAAAGAGATTGCGTTGGGGACTTGTGCAATCGATAAATGAGTGACCTCGTTGCTTGCAATTCCAGCAGAAGTAAGCGCTGAAATCTCGCTTTGTGTACGGAGCGGTTATAGCATCTACTTCAAGTAACTCCTCGTTGCCTGGTCTAATCTCCAGTTCATTCACCTGCCGTCTAAAATTTTGTTGATTGAATGGTTTAGTGCGTAACGCATCGCTCGGGTTCACGTACTTTTCGATGGTTCTGCATACGTGAACCATCTCAGGTAAACTATTGGTAGTAAAAGTAATCAATAACTCCCCCATACGGCGCTTGACGTTTTGCTTAAGCAAGTCTATAAGCTCTCTAGGAGACTTTGGGCAGTAAAGGCGAGTGTTCAATTGCTGAATAGCATTATAAAAGTCGTCGAAGTTTTCATTGGGTCCTTGTTTCCTGTCGAACATTCGACGGGAGAGTTCGGAATCGGTTTCCAACGTTCGATACTGTTCAAATAAAGCTATCTGAAGAGAACACCAGTTTGCGTTTGGATTCGCTTTCAGATACATCCAATACCAACTTTCTACGGCACCCGCAACAAATAGATGAAAGTGACGGAAAATGTCATCCCATGAAGCGCTGTAGCAGTCCTTTAGTCTGCTCAATCGAAAAATGAAGTCATCAACTGTCATATGTTGGTTGTCAAACCTCAAACCCCATTTCTGAAATTCCAAAGTTTTGGAAGTAGTACACGATGGAGGGAGACGTTCACTTGTATTTTCAGTATCAAGATTGAGATCGTTCAGCTGACGAACAAAATTTCGAACGTTCTCGCTGTACGGATTGGGACCAAGCTGTTCATCTAAATTGGTTTGTCTAGCTTGACTTTCATGATTGGCAGTTGCACTTCTTTGTTGAATGCTCTGCGGATTTTGTCGTCGTCTGACCTCATAATCAATATTATTATTTGATTGAGGAGTTACCGCGTTAAGCGCCTCACGTACAGTATGTGCTACTTCCTGTCGAATGATCTCTCTCTCTCTCTCAAAGTCCTGCAGTCTTTTTCGAAGATCTGCTGATCGACTAAGTCCTATTGTCGCTTTTACGACTTCTTGTATGTGTTGTGTTAAGCTTTCATTCCGACGAGGAGAATTATTCGGATTAATATTCGCTAAATTAGGTGTTTCTTCTTGAGAAATTGCAGGTGGGTTATTAGAGCAATGAGCTCGTCTTTCAACTATATTGGTTGCTAATACAACCTCATTTGCATCGCCCTCAGACCTATTGTGATCAGGCTGCCTATTCGAATACTCAGGCTGTGTTTCAGATACATCTGAAACGTAAACTTTATCTAGTGAGTCTCGAAACGAGATTCCACTAGCGTTTCCATCTTGCCTTGTATTACGATTACCTCGTAGATAATGTGTGTTTGGTTTTTTGGGAGGCATTATTTAAGAAAAATGTAAGATGATTTCAGATAACGGATAAAAATAATTATTATACTAAATATTATAAAATGTTGAGAAAAAATATAGATAATACGATTTGGATTAGATACGTGCTTGGGTGTGTGCAATGTTTATGGAAAGTTCATCAGTGGGAAGGTAAATAGATTTCAAAACTCTTTTAATACCGGTTGATACATAAGCATATGTATGATCTAGAGTAGAAGAAGCTCAACGCTGTCTGTAGAAATGGATTTCCATACCACTATCTGCAGGTCGTTTGAGGACTAGACATTTCTTACTACCTTGATATAAAAATAATTTGATCATACATGTTTCATACTAGCTTTGTATATAAAAAGGATCGACTTATTAAAATGTGTGTTAAAAATGAAAACAATGTAGTCATGGGAAAGTATATGTATAGCATTTTTTTGCTGCAACAGAGCTCAGGCGCAACGTAGAGCAGTGATTTCCAGAATCTGAAACTCACGGTCGTCTAAGAACTGCGTCAACTACTAAATCCGCACAAATTACTAAACTTTCCTTTGCCGCATTAAACAGGGTTCACGTCTTGAATCAAAATTGATAGAACCTGGCCGTCAAATGGAATGAGTAGTATCGAGGTAAAAAAATTTAAAATGCCACAGAAAACGATGCTTCCCTAGAGGTTTTTTCACGAATAATATCTTTTGGTCATCCGCTTCACTGTGTCATCTTTGACTACAATGTGTCAACTCACTGCTAGATTCATAAGAAGTATAGTTAGGTGATGATTACTATGAAATAAATTTAACTTGTTTCGGGCCCCACGTTGTTGAGCGCCACCTGTGTAAGGGAAGTTGTCCCTACCTTACGAATGCGATGACCTGCAATCCCATCGATCTCTAGGAGCACAGGATTTCCTACAGAAATCGATGGGTCGTAAGGTAGGTTGTCCTGACCGCGAAGTGTGAGCAGGCATGCTTGCTTACGCGCGACACTAGCTCGACGGAGGCGTGGGTTCTTACACTTGCTGCCGGACGACCGTACAATTTCATGCCTTTTATTGCTTTAATTTTTATAGGTATGGAACCACGAAAACAAATTGCCATGACCCTTATTTAGATGGAAGTAAAACCCCCGAAATTGAAGGGAATAGTTGAAATCTGGGAAACCGGAAGGTGTAGGTGGTTTCCTCAGCGTTGCCCACCCTCAGACTACTACCCCTAACAGGAATAGAGTCTATCCTTGGCCTTCACACCGCTTAATTATTGTGAAAGCCCCTTATTCAAAAATAGAGAAACCTCTTAGGGTTTAGTTGAATCACCACCGATGTTTTCTAACACACACATTGCACTCCCCATTAGCACTAAGGAAATTTAATAGTCGAAACTCATGACGAAATAAAAAGTGAAGGTATTTTCAAAAATAAAAATATAAAGGCATATTTATTCAGATACAAACTAAATCTAACTTAAACTTAAACGTCATCCATAGAGGCCATTTCATATGGTCATCAAAAATAAGGATTGAAAGAAAATTTGCTTACTGCTACTGATTCCAATATCTAATTTTTTTTTTTAGTTTAACCACTTAGAGCGTATGGTATGTAACAATTAAAGGTATGTATGAACTTATTAAGGTAAGTATGTATTAATTAAAGGTATGTATGACTTAATTTAAGGTATGTATGTATTTATAAAAGGTATGCATGAATTAATTTAAAGGTATGTATGAGTTAAATAAACATTTTATTTAAGTTCGAATTTCAATGATAGGCATATTTAAATTTGATTTTTTTTTTTTTTCTTTTGATTTCTAAGTTTCAGTTTTATCACCTTTAGAATTTTAAATTAACATTACACAATTTAGTAAAATACTTTATATGGCATTAAAGCTCTTTATATGGCAAATAGCTCGTTCAAAAAAGGTAAAAGTAGAGACTCACCGGTTAAAATGTACCTTTATGTACCTTTCTTGATACTACGGAGCTTGATCGACGACTTGACGACTCCCATGGATGGTGTGCACAGCATTCATCGAAGCGTTGGTGTACCTAAATTGGTTATATGGACGAAAGAAAATGCATTTTAGAATTTTGACAGAGCTTTACATGGAAAATTTAGAATAAACTGTACATACTTTACTTTTGTTCGCAAGACAAAAACAAAAAAAACACATGACCAGATAAAGCAGACCCTTCGCTTCAGTGAAGATCGATTAGCACACATACTGATGTTCCGCTGTTGCACCTGCAGTTGACACTTGATGTTGACGAGGTGTTTGGAGATATTTGATGATGCCGTTCTGGCTGTTGATTTCGGCCACGGGTGTAGGTTTCAGCAAGTATAACCGCTGAATGATTCGATTAAGCAAGCGAGCTTTAAATGTAACTGACCTTTGCACAGCAGATAGGTCGCACCGAGTAGGTACAACTATGAAATCGGCAGCTTCGTATAGTATTCCTAGAAAATGCAGGCCAATGTGGAGCGGCTTGGTGTTGGTTTCGGCGAGTATGACTGCTGGGTTGCTCAAGGTAGCGTGCGACACTCAAATGTGAAATCTTTTCGCACAACGGATAGGTCGCACTGAGTACTGCTACGAAATCGACAGCCTCGTATTCCTGACAAATGCAGGCCAGTGTGGACCAGCGTGCTGTTGTGAATCGCCTTTGTTTTTTTTTTTTAGTATTGGCGGTTGCTGTCGCTCGACGGGATCGGTGCTTAATGCTGGCTGCTGATTTTCCAGCGAATCAGCCGTCGATGATGGACACTACGACTTTGGCGACGACACCTTCACGCAGAGTAAGTGGTTAATTAAGATGAAATCGTGGATTTTGGTACAAAATACAGCTTGGTCGGATCGCACCGTGAACTGTCTTCATGAACGTGTAACTTTGTTTCTCGGAAGATAATCCTCGCTCTCCTGATGTCGTCCGATTGCTAATCTCTCTACTGCATGTACTATGCAATCGAAAACGTTTAATTTTTTTCCTGTTGCTGTCTTTTTATTTTCCGCGTGGGAGTACTGCTCTCGTCAAAATCCAGATGATGAAAAAGAAAGATTTCGCTTTTTGATGGCTGAGGTAGCCAATAAAAAGATGGACGACGTAGAACTTCCGCTGATTTCATTCAATCGGTTCAAATCGGTTACAGTCGGAATTCTATATAGCACTGAACTTGACTTGAAACTTGTTCACAGGGTGTTTCTAGTTATGGCTAGTCGTAAAAAAAATTATTTGTTTTCGTTCTTCTGCAAAGTCCCCTACAGGTAGACAAATGTATACCCTTAGAATAGGGTAGACAAATGTATACCCTTAGAATAGGGTATAAAAATGCGCGGTATAATGTCGTTTGAAGCAACACTTTCCAGAGTTATTCCAGCAATATGTAAGTACTGTTTGTCTGTTTCCTGTTGTCTGGGAGATTCGGATACAAGGAATATCATTATGATCCTTCCTCCGGAACAACTTATTTATCTGTGGTAACATATTCGAACTACAGGTTAAGCAAATACACTACTCGTGGACCGTTGCCATCCGGTATATAACAACCTCCAATTTCTCCCAGTCAGTTGCAAAGTTTTCCCCATAAGATTCTTCTTATTGTGTTAAGTAATGGCCCTATCCCGATAAAGTGCAGTACATCATCTTTGGCTCGTAGATTGCACAGTGTTCATTGTTTTTGGTTGGTTCTATACGGCATGCACTTTAACTGCTGAAGTTCGCATCTAGCCTTTAATGTCGTAGATATTGTCTTCACATCATTCCGGTCGTTGAAATAATTTGTCTGTCCAAGGTCGTATGGAAGCACGCGATATGTTGACTCCATATTCATCATCAGCTGTCGTAATTGGCTTCCCACGTAGTTTCGTGACAACATTGTGTTCGTTGCTTAACCTGGACCATTCACTGAAAAATTTGAGCTTTTTCTGGATTAGATACTTCGCAATTTATTGCGAAAATCATTAGCTGGGAAGTGTCATGACTTTTAAAATGTACTGGAAATTTAGCTTTACTATGTACATCAATAAAAGCTGGAGTCCCGTTTCGCATGTACATAGTAAGCTGCATTTTCTGATAGCCTGAACATTTTTTTTTTAAAGTATCTCATCAACTTTTCGTCTTCATCGTATTGGTGAAAACCTCATAACTTCGCATAGCACATAATATAATAATAATAGACCTTACCACCGCTTTGTATACTTTGTATTTTGCCATTTTTGCAATGTTCTTTTGCGGAGCAGATTTTCCATTGGCAATTTATTGCTTTTCTTGCCTCCTTCAATTTCGCTGTAAATGTTTTTTTTTTAAATCCACTTTAGGTGTTGCAATAACTCTAAGATACTTGTACTCCTTCACAACATCAAGCTCTTCATTTCCCCAGAACCGATACCTGAAGCATTTCGGAAGACCATTACCTTGGACTTGTTGGCATTAACTTTCAAGTTCCATAACGTGCAGTAATGATAATAAAGCAAATCAGTGATTATCGTGTTGCAAATAATATGCTCACTCCGAAAAAATCCGGATTTCATTCAAAGCACAGTTGTTTCACATTGCTAAACGTAACTGGCTATATAAGGCAAGCAGTGGGGTTGAAACTACTTTTTTGGTCTTGCTTGACTTTTCGATAGCTTTTGACACAGTCAATCATTCCTACCTATGTAACAAGCTTATGTAGCAATATAACTTTTCATCAGCTGCAACAGAGTTAATTTATTCCTACTTAACAAACAGAAAGCAGTCGCGGTTGATGGCATCTTATCTGATTTTCTCCCCCTTATCTTTCTGGCGTCACCCAAGGTTCCATTCTTAATTCACTATTATTTTCAATCTACGTTAATGAACTTCCAACTGTAATCAAAAACTTCTCTAGTCATATGTATGCATATGAAGTACAATTGTACTTAAGCTGCCCTCTCGGGCTTATTCAGCATGTTGCTTGAAGTGTCAGTGAAGACTTAGGGAAAATAATCCTTTGGTCTCATTTCACTGGTCTTTTCTTAAACCCAAAAAAGTCCAAATGTTTGGTAATTTCAAGAAAAAGAATAGATCTTCCTTACCCCATCGATTTCGTCGAAACTGCAAAAAACCACGAAGTTAAATTTAATCGCTATCTGGCTTGGGATAACCATATTAATTCACGTGTCGGAAAAGGTTATGGTGTACTGTGTACGTTATGGGTAACTTAGTCATTCACACCTGTAAGAACCCGTTTATTACATGCAAAGACTCTGATAATACCGATACTGATTTATGGATGCGAACTCTTTTGCAACTGCAACTCTGTAACAAAAACAAGGCTCAATGTCACATTTAACAGCACAGTGCGTTATGGATTAAGAAGATATGCCAGATTGTCTGGTTTTGCTACTCGTCAGCTTTGAATGTCTTTTCAAAATTATCTCCAACTTCGCAGTTTAACCTTTTTTTCCGAGGTGCGTGACTTTCTACACTGGAGCACTCAGACTCAATACTGGTCCATATTACTACCAGGAAGACTCACCACTTTTACTGTGAAAATTTACTCCTTTTCCTAAGAAAGACGAGTAGGCGCTTCGTTACCTATATGGAGCTTAGGTTTACAGCACTCACCACATCAGCAGGTGGCAATGGTGCGATGGTAGTGTATTCACTAAAGTGATTGGCAGGTCGTGCGTTCGAATCCCGACCAGGGCCATGATTTTTATAAATTGAATACACACAACAAAAACTGATCTCCCTAAAACAATTTAGGCGCCACCTGTTGAGAAATAAAAAATCCCATCGCACCAAACTTCTTTCCTATCCTTCTATTCTTTCTGTAAGTAGCACCCAAAAATAGGCAATGAATTGCTGGGAGCTACTTGCGCAACAAACTAAATGCCTGCGCTGTGGTTTTACCATTATAAGGGTACTGTGTCACTACAGAAAAAAGAAATCCCTTTAGCGCACGCAAATTATAAAAAAAAAAAAAAAAAAAAAGCACCAAATACCTGCCACCTGATACGAGCAAAAGCAGGACAATCACAGAGGAAATGTTCCGCAGTGTCAGCGCTTTCTCCGCAACCTTTGCAGTTGGTGGTATCGCTTAGGCCTAGCACCTTAAGATGCTTGGCAAAAGGGTAATGGCCCGTAAGAACGCCAGTAGTCTGTCTGCAGTCTTTTCTGTTGAGAGACAACAAGAATGATGCAGATTTTTTACAGACGTCGGGGAGAAATCGTTTAGTCTGTCTGCACCCTGGAGGGTAATGCCATCTGCGATTGTGTTCATATGAAACCCAATCGTCTCCGAAAGCCCTGGCTGAGGACTGAAACAGACATATCGCCGGTTCAGGTCCTAAGAAGTTCCCTGTCCCCCTCTGAGCCCTCTCTAGAAAGTTCATCGGACATCTCATTTCGCGTGATCCCGTTATGAACCGGGACCCAGACAAGTCTAAGTGAATTCTGTCTTTCGACCAAATTCAGAAAGATCTTGCATTCGGGTTAAGTACAAAATCTAGAAAGCAATAATCGAGAAAACAAAATTCTCAAAAGTAAAAATCTCGAAAACAAAAATCTAGAATTGAAAAAATCTCGAAAGCATAATCTCGAAATACAAAAATCTCGATCCTTGATCGGTGTTGGAGCCATCCATGAAGATTCGACTGCATTCCTTTCCAGGCTGGCCAGAGTCAGTCCTGAACACGAGGAAGGCCAAATCCAGTTCTGAACACGAGGAAAGCGCTTCAGCCGAAGTTCCGGTGTCATTGCATCGGACGACATTTCCATAAGACAGGAGTCGAAGGACAACCGACGCGCAAGTTCATCAAAACTCCAGTATGAGTTATACCAAAAGCCACCTCGTTTTAAAGTGAGATAGCTTTGATTGTGCAACCCATAATGTAAACATCAAGGGGCGGGAGGTTCAATAATGCATCCAGGCTGGAGCCAGGCGTGCTGGGGAAGGCCATCGTGCAGCCGAGACATACCTTGCTTTGGAGTTTGGCGAAAGCAGTAGTAACGTATTTACGCAAAAGCTTATTCCACCAAACAACCGATGCGTATGCTATAAATGGTCTTACCATAGCCGAATAAAACCATAGGACTCTTTTCGGTGATAAGCCCCATGTCTTGCCGAAAATGCCCTTACACTGCCAGAAAACCGACAGTCAGTCTTCAGCTCAAAGAATTGCTTGCAACAAAGAAGATTGCTATCCAGGATGACTCCCAGATATTTTGCTTCATTGGAGAGTTGGATTGTGACGCCTTTTAGTACTGGCTGAGTCAACCTGATCAGCTTCCTCTTTCTCGTAAAGAGAACAACCTTAGTTTTGATCGTCGTTCACGTCTAGGGCCGCCTGTGCCCTGGCGCAGACACTCGCTAGACATGATCCAACAGAAAGCAGGCCAACATCATACGCGTACGCCTGAGCATATACATTAGAACTGTTGAGTGCGTTCAACAGAGAGTCGACCAGCAAGCACCACAGCAGTGGAGACAGACCCCCCCTCGCGGGCAGTCTCTGTTTACCCCCGCAATGACATAACGGCCACAATCCGCATCCGCAACCAACGTTCCATTAATTAGCATTGCTTTAATCCACATCATCAATAATTCGTCTACGCTGTATTTAACATTACTATTTGATAGAACGATAATAGCGTCCTCGCTTAGATCGCGTCAATTGATTCATCCCCGCTGTTCGTCTTTAACATCTGAGCGGCAATTTTTTGTCCATGTCATTCGTCTGTGGAATTCTTTACCGCATTATATAAAAGAAATACGTAACACAACAATTATATGTTTTCGATAGAGTCTTTGAAATTGGGCTAAATGAATTTGCCAAAAAAAATGTAATTGAAAATGTATAATTCATAAACTTAACGTGGGAGTTTTGCAATATAGTTTTTTAAGAGTTGAATAAGGGTTTTAATTGTAGCTTTCCCTTGAATAATTAATATTAAAATTCATTATACAACTTATTATTATTATATGCTAGTTTAAATTTATAGTTGAAAAGGAAAATGTTTATCCTAAATCTCTAAAAATAGCATGTTCTTACTAAATGTAAAAGAAATAATCTATATTACTACTAAAAAAAAAAAAAAAAAAAAAAAAAAACCTAACACAACAAGTATAAAAAAAGTATTAAGAAATCATTTTTCAGTTAACTTGTAAATGATGTTTTGAAAATTGTAATTGAAGCTTTAATCTATCTATCTTTATTCATTTATCTATCTTTCTTGAAATAATCAAAATTGTATTAAACTTAAACTTCTATACCTATTCTGGAAATTAGTTTAAGACTAACTTATAAGATATTGTACCTTACAGTCCCCAAGCAATCACGAGTAAATACATAAATAAATAAATAAATAAATAAATAAATAAGTAAAAATTTGTCAATCGGACGGAAATGGGAAGGGAATTCCACAACCGGACCGCATACGCAAAGAACTGTCGACTGATACTTACAGCGTATTGGTACTAGATTGCAAGATCTGACAAATTTTATTATAAAAGTACGTCGGCTGACATTATATTGTGAAGCAATACTAATGTTCTAAAATTAAGAAGGTTTTCAAAAGTTACCCCATTAATTTGCTTAGAGAGGCGAGAGATATGGGCGTGTCTTTGCAATTTAAAAATATACCGCGTAACGCAATTATAGGCAACATTTAATTTTCTTTTATGTTCATAATCGCAGTTGCTGAAAATTTCACAACCGAATAGCATAATTGGTATAATTAATGATTTTGCCAGCAGAATTCTCGTTTTTGGTGGTGTGAAACTTTGGCTAGCCCATAGCATTCGAAGGCTCTCATAAACCCTTCTAAAGGTCAATCTAATTTGGTTATTCCAGGAGAGCGTCTTGTTGAAAGTTATGCCAAGATTTTTCGCAGAGTCAACAAATTCAATCGGCGAGTTATTAAGGTAAATATAATTTAGGAAAGAACAACGTATCGATAGACCTACTTGAGATAGCCAATCATTTTGATTTGGAATTATTTAGGCTGAGGCCGTTGATTCGCGAACAGTGCAGAATACTATTGAGATCTTCGTTAACTTCGTAGGCTGCATTTTCTACAAGACCCAAGGGAAAACTTTTTCGCACCTGAACATCATCAGGATATATATCAACCAAGGAGCTTTTGGTGCACAGAGGGAGATCGTTTATGTACTGTACATTGTGAAAAACAGAGCGCCCAGAATTGAACGCCCCACTCAATGGCAGACATTTCGATCACCGCAAGTGCTGGTATCTGTTGTTCAGGTAAGATGAAACCAGATTCAGTTAAGATGACAATAAATTAAATTCTCTCCTTAGTAAGCTATTTAAAATATTATGGTTTACTGTTTCAAATGCTTTGGAGAAATCTAATAGAACAAGAAAAGTTACATTGTCATTGTCCACAGCTTGCCTTATATCTTCAACCACATTAATTATTGCTGTTGTAGAGCTATGCGACAGCCAGATTGATTTCCACAGAGCAGATTGTTGTATTTCAAATGCTTGTGTATCTGAGAATTTAAGATTTTTTCGAAAACCTTTGAAAAGAATGGTAAAATTGCAATTGGCCGGAACTCACTCAGTTTTTTTGGAACTGGTATAATATTCGCACGTTCCCAGGTAGTAGGAAAAACTCCCGTCATACGGATGGTATTGAATAAGTAAGTTATTGATTTAAGAATGTAAGGAAGAATAGCTTTAGCAAAAATCGGATGAATGTCATAAAATCCAACTGAATTCGACTTTATTGAGATAAAACTCTCTTAAATATCAGCTTCATCAACAGCAGTAAAGCTAAGGTCGAGAAACATCACTATGTAAATTATTTAAACTTGGTGCAGACAATAAAGGATCGCTCATGCCAGAGGAAGGAATAGAGGTAAACTGTTTATTAAGTTCATTTGGATCAATGTTGTTAAGACGGTATTTATTTGTTTACCTATGTCAATGCTTTTTATGTCTTTCAAGAGCCTATGCTTAGCCTGAGAGGGATCGAGTCGAGGAGCATAAATACGTCTTCTTGCTTCACGCCTATTTCTAAGAGACCTATACTCATCGTGAAATAAGCTAAGACGAAAACGCTTCCAACTGTTGTAGGCCTGGGGTGGAATCGGCTAAGGTGATAGTTGATAGTTGACAATCAATTACGTCCACGTAAGGTGATAATCAAATTGACAATCACCTTTTTGCAATGAATTTCATGTGACAGCTATTTAGTTGTCGCTTTCATACATTTTTGTTATTTTCATAGGTATGCACCTCGGCTTCAACTCCAAATAAATTAAATACTTTAGTGAAAATATATTAAACAATATATATTAAATAAATTCAAATAAAAAAGTGAATTTGGAAAATTCGTGAAGTGCAATGTTTACTTCATTAGAACTTTTCTTCACAAATGAAGAAAATAATTACAAAAATGTCCAACTATTAAGAAGAAACCTGAGAAATAAAGCAAATATCTTGGCACTTCCAAACCCGATGTTTATATGAATTCTTATATAATTACTAGCTGACCCGGCAAACGTTGTTTTGCCATATAAATTATTTCTAGTGAATATTTTCGTAGGGAAATGAAAAATAACTAACTTATTGTAATTGTGTGGGGATGTGGTCTATGACTGAAAGAGGAATTGAGCGCTGTGGACGTTTTGTCCCTTTCAGAACATTAGCGGATATTGGAGAGCGTCGTATGAACGCTGTGTATCAGCAATGAACTCAAGATCATTCAAGCCTATTTTGACATTCGAATTCGAACGATAGTTTGTCGAATTAGAAGAATTTGTATTTTGAGATTCGATCGAATAGAAAATTTATTTGAGGAAAACCGGTATAATTCGAACGAAAATAGACATTCGAACGACCTGCCTATTCATTCGAATCTCAAAATAAGCATGATTATTTCTTTTTTAAATCAAGATTTCGTCGCCTGAGAATTGTTTTGTTCCATACGCCATTGGCACTATTTCGAGAAAAACGCATTTAAAGGTTTGCGTACTTGGTACTCCAAAACTGTGTGATACGATTTTTTTTTTATTTTTTTAATTTGAAGTTAGTCTTATAAAAAGTTCACCTACCAATTTCCAAAGTGTTTTGCCAAACCGTTAAGAAGCCACGTTAATTAACGTAAAAGTCTCCTTTTTTGATTTGTGTCCCACCTCATACATTTTGAAATTGATTTTTTTTTTCATACACGTGGAACACAAAAAAATGGATATGGCACAAAGCAATTCTCATCCAAAATATCTGAAAGGCAAGAAAGCATGGAGTTGGATGCTAAAATTTGAAAAAAAATTGATTTCATCTTTTCAACAAAGTTTTTATTCAAAAAATACAATAAAATAAGAAAATTGTTCAAAGTGTTTAGCATTAAACCAGTGAGTGAAAAATGTCAGATCAAATCAGATCAGAAAAGTGCAGCTTCGAGTCATAATGTTCTCCTCTCAGCTGTGAAATTTCAAATAGATAAATTGTCTTTGTTTTCTAGTGAATTTCGGGTTTTGAGTGAGCATTGTACCATCAATGTTTGGCCTGATATCGATTTGATCACAATTTGAACTCGTTCCATGTTATTCTTTCGATTTTTTTTCCATATAGCTATATGCGAATATTTGTAACATTAAACTAAGAAATACGATATTTCATGCCAAACAAATAAATCAATTGGCATCAGTACAATTTGAATTTTCAAATTTGACACATTTCACTCAGTTGCCCTACCTCAAAACTAGGTATAGGTACAGAAAAACTTGTGCTAAACTGATCTGCACAGCTTCATTTAACACAAATTGACAGAATGTAGAATGCTTTGCGGCAAGTTTTTTACTCATGGAACACCAAATCTTGTACTTTTCTGAATTTTTCTGTGCTTATCTGTGCAGCTAAGGTTCATTAAACACGTCTATTGAAACCATATGTATTCAATGATGGACTGCTCGTACGTCTGCAACTAGGTTTTGCGTTTGCAGCACTATTCATCACCGCACCGAATTCATATCTTCATAATATCGAATATTATCTACACAACTGTAATGGAGGTGGAACAAACCAATACTAAAATTTTGTTTGCGATAAGTGTTCCACATACATAGCTTTTCTTTAACACGAGTGCACGTAGGACAAACCAATTCTCAACTTTGTTAATATTTTCTGAACTCGTATCTCTTGTCGCAGTTATATGCACGTGGAACAAAACAATTCTCACAAAAAAATTGCGATAAATTATATGGAAAATTTGTCCCAAACGCCAAAAAAATGGTTTATGGCACAAAACAATTCTACAAACTGTTGATTTTGGTGGATATGGGACAAAGTCGATGTTCGATATCTCGGGATTGGAAAGACTAAGAGCAAATCGAATCACAGATTTAAAAAGAGCATACAAATTTACCATAGAATCCGTTCCTAACTCAAAAACGACAAAAGTGTGGCGTATGGAACAAAACAATTCTCAGGCGACGATTTGTCGCGTCGCTGTACGGTCGACAACCATGATTCCAGCAAAGTCGTCAATAACAGGTGCGTGAAATCCACGCATGTGCTCTCCAGCTGGTGTTTTATCAGGATTGATGACAATAGCGTGATTGTCAGTTTGTAATTTGTGCATGTGTGATTTGAATAATTTGAACAATTCATTGTGCTCATTCAATAGAGTACCTCACGACAACGTCAGTGGCAAATGAACACAAAAAAAAAACCAATAGCTGAATGAAATGAAGGAAAACAATGGCGAATTCCCATGCCGGGAAATACGTTCTTCGCGAATATTTCCAAAAAAGTTTATAACAAATCCAATTTTAACAAAAAAAAGTTTCGGAACTAAGAAGGAGTATCCAAACCACGTTTTGGAATACTAAAAATCTAACAATATATTAAGATTCTGTACGTAAAATAATAGTGAAACCATGACAATCGCGTTGTGGCAAAAAAATATTTTTGTTTGGCAGCAAATAAGTTGAAAAGTTTTCTAAACAAACATTTTAGATATCTAAATACAATTGAACAGGGTTTTCGGTCAACATATTACCTGTTTTTATACCCTATTCTAAGGGTATACTAATTTTGACACGAAGTTTTATATTGCCCATAGAACCCTAAAAGTTACTATGTTTACCCATAGTAATGTCGATCTAGCCATGTCCGTTCGTCTGTGGGCAAAAATTGAGCCTTTAACTATATATACTCTCCAGGTCCGCGAAATAATCAAGTTTAATCAAACTACAAAAAAAAACCAAATTTATCATCAAGCTCGCCGACGATGCGTCTGGCATATGGTGAATTGAGGTTATTGTAGCCGCAACGTGCATCCACGCGATTGGCGAGTGCGTTTTCGGAGTCCCCACCGCCCATAAAGTAAATTTGTAAAAAATTATGTGGTTCATTCGGCATTGGCAGCAATGAGCCCACTTTGTGATAAAGTTGACCTTTGATTTTGAATTTTGAATGGAATTGTTGACCATTTGCAGCATTATTTTTAACTATTTCTGTTGCTCCGAACGATGTTATTTGGCAACATGAATTAAATGTTGACTTCAGGGACAGGTTAGAATCTGGATCCGCACCGATAAGTAAGCCGTTCAATCCAGTCTTTGTTGATTTCGTTCAGCTTATACCTCTTGTGATTGTGATTCACGAAATCGTGCCATGCTCATACGCACATCTGCATTATCTTGTTGGACTCATTCGTCTGATCTTTGGGCTCTTCTATTTCGCATGTATGCCGTTCTATTCGTTCGACGGTCCAAATTGTTCCCTTTGCGTCTTGCTGGCATTGTTTACTACACACATAAATAGATTAAATTGAAGTACTTAATGAAGGAAAACAGTATACTGAAATGTATTCGTTCTTTTATTATTTTACCTTCCTTTCACAATCATAAAACGCGTATATATTTCTCTTTTATTTTAAATTAAGATTTTGCACGCACTGAATAATAAACAAACTAATAAATGATAAATCAGTTATCGATCACTGAGAGTTGAAGTTTATTACAGCACTAATATTGCTATTAAAAAAAAAAAATGTTTGTGGTAGATCACCATTATCACTTAGTGGTATAAAAATTAGTTATAAACCTATTCTCATACCTACGGAATATACATATAAAATTTCATCAAAATCGGTCAAGCCGTTTCGGAGGAATATAAACACTAAAACTGTGACACACGAATTTTATATATTAGATAAATAGGTATTCATTGTTGTTTGCTATCATTTATTATTGTGTATTTTAGATTTTTGAAAAACGTTCGCTTATCAAAAGAAGCGTTTGTGTTTGTTTTGGGACTGCTTGATTTACCTACTGGAATAAGGTCAATGCATGTTCCACCCATCCTTCAAATGGCTGCAACTTTAAATCTTCTTGGGGGTGGTGGCTATCAAAGAAAAGTTGGGGCTGACTGGGCTGCACCAATGGGTCAAAGTACGGTGGCTGAAGTTACTGCTGCAGTCATTAAAAAATTGCAGTCAATTCTGTGCCCATTTATGATATTGCCGTTTTTGCCTAAGGATTCAACAAAATCATATTTGAAATATAAATAATGAAAAATAAACACACATCAGCTGCTCGGAATGACAACGTCGGCAAGCAAGTGACGTTCAAAACACTAAGGGCCAGTTTCAAATGTTTCGGATAAAGTTTCGGGTAGTTAGCCGACACATAACCCTATCCACCAGATAAAAGTTGCTAATAATTTTTTTCTGTTTCATCGTCAAAGTCTCTGATAAACTAACTGGTGGAAACATTGATCAGCCAGTTAGTTTGTTTTGAAACACTTGTCATTTGTTTTGCTTTGTTTGTTTCGTGGTTTCTAGAAGCTTAAACATATTAAACTCATAAAATTGTATTTGCTGCTTTTTAAATGGATACAGCTAGCGAAAATTCAAACTTAATTCTCTTAAATTGTTCTGGGTTTCATTTTTAACAATGCAGTTTGAAAGACTTGATGTTAGTGTTACTAAGATCATTAGGATCATTGTAGAAGGACACTCCCAGATAAGTTGAGGAAACCATGGTTAAGCTTAACCGTCTGGGTAGATGTAACTCGGTATCACTTGCCTGGGTTCCTGGGCACACAGGTATCGATGGTAATGAAAGAGCGGATGCTCTTGCCAGGAAGGGCTTTTCAACAGCCTTCATTGGCCCACAACCATCTATAGGATGCTGCTCATCCGTCCACAAACGTGAAATGGATTCGGCTCTACGTCAACAAAATTCCGAATACTGGCATGACCTGGTCTCATGCAGGTATTCGAAGATGCTAGTGGACGGTCCGAAAATCAGCAGAGCTAGGTTTTTGCTTGAACTAAACAGGAAAGACTTGAGACCCTTGATTGGTCTCGTCACCGGTTTCAGTCCTCTTAACGAGCACCTCAAAACCATCCACATTAGGAGCTCGGGCCTATGCGAGTGCTGCCTGGAGGCGGATGAAACGGTATCTCACTTCATCTGTGAATGTCCGGCTTTCGCCAGAACCAGGCTCACCACTATAGGCAAACAATTCGTCAACGAAGATCAGATGGGGGACATTGAACTTGCTAACATTCTTCGCTTTGCCAAGGCTACTGGTAGGTTCTCCCTCACTATATCTTACTAATCGCCGATAACCAGCGAGCGGGCAGCTATGCTGAAGTACAATGGACCAATAGGTCTAAGTGCTTGTCATCTACTGATGACCCCACTGCACATACAATACTCCCAGATAAAGTTTTGCGTCTTTAAGAGAGAACAGGACATGTGCAAGACGGTGGCGAATAGTCACATATAAGACAGTGTTATTGTTCCACCTATATAAAGAGATTGAGCGTTTTGGCCAAACTGGGTTTATCGCATAGCAAGGTACCATTTATCTACCTAAGGTTCATCAGCCTTGAAATTCCAAGGAATGTCTATTTGCCGCGGCACACAACACAGGTTAATGTGGAAATGTTTCAGCATCTAAGCGAGAGGTGATCGGTAGTATACGGCTCGCGATAAGCTTAGCTTAGTCCAACGAACAGCGTGACTTTGCACGTGTGAAACACTCCATACTACTCCTTCTGCTATAATGGCACTTGTGACTGCTGTCTACGGTCGTCAACGAAGGAATGCTCTGAAACTATATTTTTTCCAGTCACTTCAAATAAATATTTAGTTTATCTTCCAGATAAATAATTTAACAGCCACTTGAACCGGCCGATAGACTATCCGAGACTATATCTGTCGGATATCACTATCCGAAACCTTTGAAACCAAAAGTTCATGTTTAGCTGACAGATAAGTTCCGGATAGGCTATTAGAGACTTTATCAGCTAGTCTTGAAACTGGCGCTAAGTGCTGCCAATAATCAACCATTTTTTAGTGACCGCTTTACGCAAAGCAAAGAGGAGTTGATTATCAAAAACGACAATCAAAATGCGATAATCAACTATCACCTTAGCCGATTCCACCCGTGATCACGCACTAAACATTTGATTTAATGTGTGAACCAAGGACGATTTCTCACTTGGAACATGGATGTTGAATAGATTTCGGATGTTATCTTCAATAAATTAACTTTATTTTAATACCGTCAAAATCGATTCCTCCTGGTAAGAAAGTCGGAAGGTGGTACAGGAACAAGAAAAATAGTAATGGACTAATGAGGCAACCCAGCTAGACATCCATTTGTGATCCGAACCAGTTTGACATATTTTTTCCAACCTAGACATCCTCAGAAATACTATTTTAATTTCATTACTTTTGTTGACACTCCAAGATTGCTAAGTCTACAAAGAAGTCACCTTCTGTCAATGGAGTTAAACCCCGCCTTAAAGTCCACAAACAATTTAGAGAGTATCTTATGCTCTAAGATTCAGATTTATTGCTCTTATTTTTAGTCCTCAAAAGTAGTGACGGATGGACATGGTTAGAACGACACAACCCGATGCTGATCACAATAAAAAGTGGTCTGGGTGCGACCCGCAAGGTTCACACGACTAACTTCCCAGTGGGATCAATATGATTTATGCGATTAGTGGGAAATTTTGAAATGTGGCTAACCATAAGATATGGCTAAGAATTATTTTATATTAAAAAATGCTCTTTAATATTGTTCATGGAAATTAAATGTTGTGAATAACACTGAAGTGTGATATAAATTAATGCAACCACTGTTATGAACACGGTGGACTGTAAATTTACATGTACTTATACGAAATAACGGATCACAATGTAATAATGATTTGCTCAATGACAAATAACAATAAATAGTATGGGAGGACGGAGCAGAGAGGACCACTTAACATTTTTCAATTTATTAAAATATATTGAACGAAGGAAAAAGGCTCAAATTCCCTTACCACATACCTTTAGATGTCAACATTAAATAAGTAAATAATTGTTATTACAACTTTATCACTTATATTCTAAAAATTAAAAGTGCATAAAAAGTGATTTTGGTCCGCTGTGCCCCATTGTTGGGGCACATAGGACCTAGGTAGTCCTCTACGCCCCCTATGAAACATCTTCTGCTCCAAAAGTAAAAGAACGGATAATCTTCAATGTATGTAGGTATTTATTCTATTCCTTTAAATCAATAAATAACTTAAACATTTTATTAACTTCATTGGTAGAAATTAAATAAATTAAATAAATATAAATAATAAATGTTATATAAATATTTTTTTTTAAGCTGAATTTAAGCGCCATGTAAACACGTTATATAGTTGTCGTCGTCCTCTGCTCCGGCACAAGCATCATGTGCCCACTTTTTACAACCACGACACTGGATCCAGCTTTCATTTTCTTTTGATTTAAAAAATGTATTGGTGCAATAAATGCAACAAGTATTGGAATCATTGTTGTCTTCCTAGGATGAGCTCGAGCTTCTGCGACTGGGATTGCCCTTAGTGGTTGTTTTTTTTATTTTTTGCAATTTTTTTTATAGTTGTGTACCATCTGGAACAAAAACAATCAAAAATTAATCGAGTTTATTTTCTATAGGGGGCACAGAGGTCCGCCCTAGTCCTCTGTGCCCCGAATGCCTTTTAAGAAGTGCTATTGACATGTTTGAGTACGAATATTTTACAAAACTAAAATAGCACAAAGCACCACTAAACTCACTGTTTTCGACATAAAAACTTGAAATTTTTTTTTGGATAGCCTTTAAATAGTAAACACGCCCACTTTTATACATTTTTTTATAAACTTACCTTAAAAAACAATAAATTTTAATTTATTCCACTGGAGAGCACTCGCGCGCACGATAGACAATAACCAACTGAGAAGCTAGATGGGCGCTTTTATTATTTCATTTATCTTTTTGGCTAAGTCACTTACTTAACGTTTTAAACAGAAAGTCCTATATGCCCCGCTGGTCCTCTGTGCCCCATCCTCCCCTATAAATAAGGGAAAATTATTTTAGTTATTTATTTACTAACAAAAAACTTAATCAGTTCTGAGTTACGTAATTACGCTTCGAATAAACCTGGTTCCATGTCAATATCATCTTTGGTTCTCGAGATTATCGTGGCGAAAGATAATTCCGAACGCACATACGTACATACGCACATACATACGTACATACCCACGGACAGACATCTCTATAAAAACGTTGAATTTGGATTCTGGTGACCTTGAAAGGAGGAGATATGTCAAAATTCGCGATTCACAAAATCGGCCCCATTACAAGAACTTCCACTGCGAAGTTAAAAATAGTAACTTTTAGGGGTCGACGACCAATACTTAGGCATATGAACAAATTCGAATTAAAATGAATAGGTAATAGCTTTAATAGGTAATACAAAGCGTGATTAAGATATCCTTTTATTTTTAAGGTTATAATCAAAAATGCAAAATCTTGTAGCAATAAGTGAATTCTTTTAGCAAATTACAATATGGCTTAGGGCGAGTTTATATTATACAAATTTTGGGAGGTTTTCATTTCCATTTATGTCTCCTAAATACGGACTTAGAGGCCATGTATTTTAAAAGCAAGGACCTTAACTATAGGTGCTTCTAATTTTTCTAATCCTAAAAGGCTCACAGCTGCGTAGAATGTACGAACAACGTTTATGCCAAACAAATAAATAAAGTATTTCAACTTGATTGACTATGACTGGAATATTGGCATATCTATCTAATCTGGTATGTATTGCGAACACTTCAAGGCTACACATAACACCTACTGAATGATGAGAAATGCCATGAATAATATTAAATTCGTTCTTGACGCTATTTGTATCCTATCGCTCATGTCTAGCTATTTTACGGGTATCGAAATGTTCATTGGAAAATTCAATTTGCCTTGGATCTTTTATTCAATTTGTTTATCCAGTTGACTTGGCATCAAGCTTCGAATGCGGCGAAGGTGTTTGTGTAGGATGCATGAATGGCAACTGAGAGTCCGACATACTTGAGTGCTTCCTATTTGTTATTATGTGTTCAGCAGGCTTCACAGAAGCGTTGTTCGAACTGAGCGAGCAATGTGGATTGTGGAGTGACTTTGAGGATTCCATAACTCGCGCAATATGGGTGAACGGTTCGCTTCATGCAAATATGAGCTACTGCATAGAATCACAGATCCTTTCCTTAGCAGTTAGCGAGCCCTTTAATATTTCACTTAATTTATCTTTACACTTGGTTTGGTTTCATTAGAATGCTGCCTGATTTTTGGGCCAACTCAACATTAACAATAGCAGAGCGACAAAGTGGAAATCATGAAGAAGATTATAATGAAAAATTATCGCATGCATTCAAACACGAATGGAATTGTGCTCTTGTGTTGTGAGTGAGATGAAGAATGAAGAATCGCGGCAATATCCTTCATGAAACTACATAGCCACGAGTAAAAAGTATACCCATAAGTTGGTATGTATTACAATTGTCTTGATTTTTTTTGAAGATTGCTTGCTTCACTTCCCTTATTCCTACTCTCTGAATAGAAATGGAAAAATATTGATTTTCATGCTCCATATTCTGTTTTCTTTTGGCTCCTTTGGAAAAATATCCCAAATGATTACCAAGTGGAATTATATTTTAATTATAATTTAAAATTGAAAAAAAAAAAACAAAAATCAAATCAAAATAATAAACGGGTATTTCGTACAGTGACATATCTTGTGTTGTTTCACGTTACGAAGTGTAGGCAGTGAGTGAGCCTTTTTGAAATCGCTCGTTGAAGGATGTGGCATTTCCTTTCCATGCTGATGTTGGGACATGCCGTTGGGTATGACGAGGAGCTTAATGAAATAAAACATAAAAAATCGGCCTTTGTGCTCAAGCAGTGCAATATACTTCCCATTCGTTTACAGCATCCCGGTCATTTACTTTTATTCATCTCCATACAGTAGCGTTCAAAAAAAGGGGGTCAAGTATTGTTTTTTTTTGTGAAATTTGTCGAATTGATTGCAATAACAACAAACTTGTATACTATATCCTAAGGGTACATGAATTTTGATATATGGTTTGCAACATGGCTTAATTTTGGCTGTAGATTGATCCTAAGGTAAGATTAGATAAGGCTAACTAGGGGCATGAAGTTTCATACAACACTAGGTACCAAAATGAGCCCATCGCGATCACTTGATGGAACATTTTTCTTTCTTCAACGACAAGGTTCTGATCTGGACTCAAACTCCAACTCAGCTCAAACAAATCGAAGAGTCTCGCGATCGAAACAACATCCGTCGATTTTACAAGAAAGCGAAGCAACTGGCTGCTGGCTTTAAGACCGGAACGCAGGCTCTTCAAAACAGCGACGGAGATATATTTAAGCAGCATTTCCAACAGCTGCTAAATAAGCATCATGTAGAGAGACTGATAGGGCAAGAAGAGAACCCAGGTCCTCTCAATGAAGAACAGATTTCACCAGTCAGTCTAGAAGAGGTTGGCGTAGCTATAAGAAAGCTAAATTATAATAAGGCCGCCGGCTCTGATGGTCCAGCAGCGGAGCTATTCAAATATGGAGGTGATGTTTTGGTGGGGCGCATGCACCAAATCATCAACCAAGTATGGTTGGAAGAAAGTATGCCCCATGACTGGACTATCAATTCCATATGACCCCAAAGGCAATCCTATGTCTTGCAAGAATTATCGTGGCATATCCATGCTTAATGTCGCATATAAGATCCTATCCGACGTAGGTACTGTGTGAACGTCTGAAGCCGTTCTGCAACACACTTATCAACACGTACCAGTGTGGCATCCGGCCCGGCAAATCGACAATAGAAGAAATCTTCACACTATGGCAAATCCTGGAAAAGACCAATGAATTTCAAATCGAGACCCACCACCTTTTCATTGACTTTAAAGCCGCAGATGATAGCATTCATCGTCCGTAGCTCTAGGTGGCGATGACTGAATTCGGGATCCCGGTAAAACTGAACCAGTTCTATCGCGTGACACTGGAAAACACGCGGTGTAATGCGCAGTTTGGAAGCAGCTCTTCGGAATTATTCCAAATTTGTACCGGATTTCGGCAAGAAGATGCGCTATCATGTGACTTCTTTAATCTTGTTCTGGAGAAAATAGTGCGAAGGGCAGGTGTCAACACGGAAGGCACTATCTTCAATAGATCCGTCCAGCTACTGGGGTATGCGGACAATATCGACATCATCTTCCGTTCAAAGCGTGCCGTGTTAGAGGCTTTCACGGCGATTGAAGAACAGACAGAAATCGGTTGGTCTTGAAGTAAATGAGGACAAGGCCAAGTACATGTTATCAACAAACAAACAAACACCTGTCCACCGCCTAGGACAAAAAATCGCTTTTGATAGCAATAACTTCGAAATAGTTAAGGAGTTCATCTACCTAGGAGTAAACATCAACTCCACAAATGTAACCTTAGTGGAGATCCGGCGGAGAATCACCTTGGGAGACCGCTGCTACTTCGGTTAGCGAAACCAATGGGTTCAAAACTCCTCACTCGAAGGACAAAATGCATGCTCTATTGATCCTTAACTCTACCAGTCCTGCCTTATGGCGCCGAGTGCTGGACGATAAGTAGAAAACGGGAGCTAATATTGGATTCTTTTGAAAGAAAAATACTCCTTCGGATATTTGGTCCTGTGCGCGAGGAGGGCGATTGGTGGAGAAGATACAATCGCGAACTCTATGAGCTGTACCAAGATGTGGATGTAGTCCAAAAAATCACGTCGATTACATTGGCTCGGCCACATTGAGCGAATGAAAAATAATGCTTCAGCCAAGAGGATCCAGCCCCCTGGTTCGAGAAGGCAAGGAAGATCGAACCTCCGTTTGAAAGACAAAAGCCATCGCGGATGACGGAGCGCTTGGCCTGGACTACTGGAAGCAGCGTGCCCGGGATCGCGGAGGATGGAAGGCTGTACTGTCTCAGGCAGAGACTCTTCACGGGTAGGGAGCCCGTTAAGTAAAGAAAGTATAGGGATCATAAGTTTAGTTTAGTTTAGTTTATTTATTAAATGACATGGTTTATACATTAAGACATAGGTCTCTTATAGTACTTAGGCTTGATAGTTAAAATAAGAACTTAATTTAATATATGTTATATTTAAATTAACAAGTTATATAATATTAACAAGATATATAACATTTCAAAAATAAAAACAATTCATGAGATGACTAAAATTAGCAAAGTTGACATTTTTAAAATATAATTGGTATTTACGGTATGCAAAAAAGAAAAAGAAGAAAAGAATAGAAAAGAAAAGAAAGTTATCAAAGATGAAAAGTTAGAAGTAAAAGAAAGAGGAGTTAAATATAAACATTAATCTTTATTGATCTTTATTGCTGCTGAAGAGAAAAATGCCTTATTACTGCAGTTTTGAAGCTTGCGGCATTACTAATACCCTTGATATTCAAGGGCAGAGAGTTCCATAACCTCACGGCGTGATCGAAAAATGTCCATGAATGTATCTAACCGCATCATTGAAGGCTACCTACCTGTAATTTATTACGTGACAACGAATCCATGCTACTAAAAACAACATCGGCATAAGTTATTATGGGAAGTATAAGGGCTTGGACGAGCTTCCGTCGAGTTTCAAAGGGTGTGAAGTTTGCAGCCAACCTCAGTCTACGCAAGCAACCATAAATACGACCAATGACGTAGTTTATGTGGTTGTTGCAGGACAGATTGCGGTTTATTACGAACCCAAGGCTAGTAGCCGACTCCACTATCGCCAAATTCGATTCCGATATGCATATATTTGGCACCAGACTTAGTTCGAAATTGCTTTTTGATATGGGTAGAACCTGACACTTGGAAGGATTTAGCAGCAGCCCGTTTTTGTTTGCCCAGTCATTTATCGCTGACAAATCCCTGTTCAAACAAAAAACTAATTCGTCAAATCGATTCATAGGCATAGACATGTGAACATAATCTGCGTACATATGCATACGAGTGTGCACACATATCAATGGCAAATCGTTGACAAACATGGAAAATAAAATCGGTCCAAGGATAGAACCATGAGGAACACCTTGAAATAAGGGCAAAACAGATGAGATCCTTCCACCAACAACGACTCTTTGAATTCGGTTCGACAAGTAGCTTTGCAAAAGTTTAACAGCTCTTTCGCCAAACCCGAAAACGTGTTTAAGCTTCCATAAAAGAATTTTGTGATTCACTTTGTCAAAAGCTTTCGAAAAATCGGGAAAGCATAGTAATGTCACGAGGTCTCTGTCACATTCATGCCTTACATAATCCAAAATCTTCACCATTGCCGACTGGCAACTATGCCCTTCTCGAAAGCCTGACTGAGAAGAAGTCAAAAGACATTTGAAAGATAGGTGGCATTTGATCTGGCGGGATAAGACTCTCTCAAATACTTTTGATAGGCATGGGAGAATGCTTATTGGCCTAAAATCGTTAACAGAACTTGCGTTCGATTTTTTGGCAACGGAATAACCCGTACATGTTTCCAAGCCTGGGCAAAGGTATAGATGTCATAATACACGAATTGATTATGTGGGTTATATGGCTTACAATACTGGGTAAAATTATTTTTAGAAATTTGACTGGTATACCATCTTCACCGATTGCATTTGACTTAATGGAGGCAATTATTGAATAGACATCAGTCTCAGTTGTTACCTCAAAATCGGCTTGCCTTTGCACTGGTGTAAAAGTGTTCGGTGGAAAATCATACCACAAGCCATTGCATTGTCAACAAAATGTGCATTTAGCTTATTTGGATTTAAGAAACAGTTATCATTCCCTCCTTTGCTTACACCAATTTGCCGAAGGTTCTTCCACAGTTCCTTTGGGGGCAAGGACGAACTGAGTTTAGAGGAATAGTAATGTCGTTTCGAATCACGCACAATGCTAGTCGCTGTATTACGAGAGTTTTTATAAGCGACCCAATTTAAAGAAGAACGATTTCGCTTCCATTTGCTGTAAAGCTTATTCCTGATTTTTAGGGCATTTAAAACATCCCCAGTAAACCACGGGAAAGTCTTATTGGGAACAAAAACAGTTTTAACAGGCACGAAATCTTCATAGACATAACTGAAAACGATTAAATTGTTCATTTGGATCCGGACTCTGTCTACAAAGAAACCAGGGAGTTGTTGTTTGCGCTGCAACTTGCAGAGCATAGATGTCAATAGATTTAAAATCTTTAAATTCAAAAGTCGTAGACTTATTGATATAAGAAAAATTAATATCGTACGTGCAAAGCAACATATCATGATCAGAGACCCCACCCAGGCAGATTTGATCAAATAGAAGAACTGCTGATTGATCTGAAACAAGACCAACATAAAGAAGACTCGGTGGTGCATCTGTACAAAAACAAGTTGGATAGGACATATTTACAACATAAAGACCACTCGAAGAGGCATGATCCACCAAATGGCGCGACCGGGAATCGTTATTTAATAAGTTGACATTAAAATCTCCTAATACAATAATATCTACATATCTGGGTGAAAACCCTAAAAGAGCGGAAAAAAATGGTTCACATGAAAATCTACGGTTAGGGTTGTAACAACAAGAAACCAAACATTTAACATTTCCATCATGAACCTCAGCAATAATGTATTCAACATCCATACCACTAGACTGCATACAAACTGGCCCGTCTGTGTGGTTCACCGGTTTGACCTCAAATCGGCTGCAATAATAACAAATAATTTAAAAAGGAAATTATATTGCCGCTGACTGAAGTTTGTGTAACTTATTTCTTATAGCTGCTCAAAGAAACACATTCGGCTCTTCTTAAGTGAAACTGCAATTGCCACAATTTCTTTCTCACTTAAGCACATTTTTCAGTTATGCGAAATTACTTAGTTTGACTCCGGGAACATTTCTTAAAATGACTGGCACTAGCAGAAAAGTTGACTTTAACCGAGTGCGATTTAAAAAAATATAAATAAATATTAGGCATTAACGGCCCATAGAGGGCCTAAAACCTAGCTTCTCCAACCACTTTCTTTGCGAAGTGGAAGGGACCTACAATTTTAATCCGAATTTGAACGGCAAATTTGAGAAGCTTCTCATGACAATTGATACTCTTGGATGTTTGTCAGACGTTCGCAAGAGGTGGGGCAGTGGAAAAAAACTCAAGATGTTATTTGGCCCCGGAATTGAACCGGGGAACTTTCGATTAGTAGGCAGACACACTAACCATTGAGCCACTGCGAACGACGAGTGCGATTTTGGCTCTGTTTAAAAAAAAATGGGTTAAAATTAACTAAGTCTCTTTTGAAAGTACCTAAATGAGTAATTTTTGTTAAAATTCAACGTGCTAAAAAGGTAAAATACATACTGTATACAAATTACACACTAAATTGTTGTTTTCATTTAAGTAGCTAGATTAATATTAACCAAACAGTCTCGTTTTGATGTTTGGTTAAATGCAAATGAGTATCTTGGTTAAGAAAAGCATAATAAATTTGGGGTTCTAAAATACTGATTGATTATTAATAACCGTTCTACAAATGCAAATTTAAAATCTCTCTGTTAAAAACAAACAATTAATGGCGCTTTAATATAACCAAAGACGGGGTTGTTTTAACCACTATAGTCTCTTATCTACCAAAAAAACATTTTGTTCAAAAACAGAAAATGTTTATTGTTCTCGAGTTAATTGACATTGAAAATCAATTTTTCATCACGAAATGTCTACAAGCACATAATGGTGTTTCCTATCGAGCTATACACGTTCTATCACGAATTACGACGATGCTTTTTCAAAAATCATAACGTAATAACGGTGTGCGTATTGTATCTGTTGATTTCAACAATGAACTTGGGTTAATTGCTACACACATACGAATCATCACATACTCTTACTCGTATTTCTTATTGAGTTCTGCACACAGTTACGAATTACGAACGACGCTGCTTGTTGCATAATAGTTACTGAATAGTAATTGAGCCATTCAGTGGTGAACCTTTGTGCAAGGCTGTTGTAGCAAATTAAATACTCTATTGTGTTAAATTCAGGTGGCAAATTACATCCAAGTGGAATAATTAATTAATGTGGCAAAATAAAAGAGAAATATTAAATAAATTTAACGTGAAAAACAAATAATAATAAAGCGGTGAGTAAATTTTTATAAAAATTTACACTGTAAAATTGTTTTTTCCTTTAAGATGGTTTACTTTTCAGATGCACCGGAGTTGGATTCCTTTAACTGAATTTTCCAAACAGTGAACTGGAAACCAAATGAAATGGGTCATTCAACGATCCTGCAGAAATACTTCGGCCATGTACCAACTACGGACTACATCAAGCCATACTTAGATTTCGCAAGACCTTTCTCGAATGCCTATCCCAGCAGGGAAGAATAGAGAAACTCGACCCCAGCACGAATTTCGTTTCCTTAAAATCAAATAATAAAACAATCCTTATTTTTTATAATAGGTCTTTACTTGATCGATTGCAACTTAAGACTAACTTATGATTCTAACAAAAGTTTCAGTTCCCTAATACTAATAACTCCCACACTGACGGTGTTGTTGCTGCCGACCATGGTAGATGCTTGTCTCTTCATCATTGTTTACAAGCCATGGTCGCATGATGGTACTATCTGCTGATGATACGACGCTTTCGATGCTGAAGCTGCTGTACCTACTTGACCATACCACATGGTAGACTTATTTACAAGCCATGGGCACAGTTGGTTACTATGCATTGATGGTGACGCTAAGAGTTCCAATAGCTACTGTACAACGCTGTTTGATGATGAGCGGCTGCTGCTGGGGATATCGCATGATAGCTTTGTTTACAAGCCGTGGCACATGTTTGGATATGTAATGATGCAATGCGCGAGTTAGCTTGTTGTTGATGTTCTGCCGAATTGTGGGGGAACGTTACTCACGCAAGCCATAGCCGTATTTACGGACGGTTCAAAAATGGAAACGGGGGTGGGGTCAGGCGTCTTTTCCGCACCACTGAGCATATCAAAATCGGTACGCCTCCCCGACCACAGCAGCGTCTTCCAAGCAGAGGCCCTGGCAGTGACAACAGCAGCCCGTGGGTCTGTGGTCAGAGTAATACCAGCCGATGGTATTACCTTCTTTATCGACAGCCTAGCAGCAATAAAAGCCTTAACTGCAACAGTAATAAAATCCAAGATTGTGAAATGTTGTCGCGAAGAACTCAAGGTTCTTGGTACACAGCATAAGGTATCACTCTACTGGGTTCCGGAACATGAAGGCATTCTGGGCAACGAGAAAGCGGATGAATAAGCAAGGCAATTTTCGGCAGAACAAGCTGATCCCTCTGTACTCATCCCGCCTTGCACAATCAGGTTTGAAGCAGGGAGAAAGGCAATAAGAGAGGCGAACCTTTGATGGACGGCATTAGATACTTGCCACACGAAAGGAATGCTATGGCCAACCTTCAACCAGAACCGAGAGTCTCACGAAAAAGGATAGGAAATCACTATTGACGGAGAAGAACTCTGTAGAGGCTGTGGCGACGAGAAAGCTCGGGAGAATACAACCCACTTCCTATTTCGCTGTATGGGTCTCCAACACATCAGGTACAGATTCCTGGGGAGACATTTCTTCCATGACCTAGACAAGCTCTCCAGCACACCGATAGACATGATAATGAACTTCACCAAATCCACAGGATGGTTTGTATCGAACAACACAGTGATTAATTAATCTCGGTTTTTGTAGACATGGTTACAAATGAGTAAGGAACAACCCTCCTCACCCGATTGGCATCACAATGGGTCAGTATTGACCAGAGTGTGCCACTAAGCCAGCCCGCCTACCGTACCTAACCTAAGTATGTTGGTTAACTTTAAGCCCCTTAGTTGGTTAATTTAAACCAAGAAGGTTGGGTTAAAATAATAGAGTAAGTTGGTTTAATGCAACCTAGATGATTGTCTAATTTTAAAGTAAGTTGGTTAGATTTTCCCGAGTTAGTCGGCTAATAACAACAGATTAAGTTGGTTAAATTCAACAAAATTGTTTGGCTTATAAAAACAGAGTATGTTGGTTAAAAGCAACCATATAGGTTGGCTAATTTAAACCAAGTGAGTTGGCTAATAACAACAGAGTAAGTTGGTTCAATTCTTCCAACAGGGTCGGTTTATAACAACAAAGTAAATTGGTTAAGTTCTACAGAGTTAGTTTGCTATTAACAACCGAGCAAATTTCGAAGGGGAAATCACAAATCGGTTGTTCTTAACCAAGTTGAATCAGTTATTTTGAATCCACTTACTCCGTAGGAGCATATTAACAGTATATCTTAGTTGTTATTAACCGAATTGAATTGAATTGAATTGTCGATCGTTTTTCAGGATTCGGTTCTGTCTTCACTGATAACTTCGACGTCATTGGATTTTATATTCGTCGGGGTTTTCGAAAGAACAGCCCTTGGTATAGAATTTGGTTGAGTTCTTTTTGGCTTTTTGGCAGGGTTCTTGGGATCACTCCTTCGAACATGACAGTAGCAAGTGGTCGGTTATATGTACTTCTATTCGATTTATATCACATATACAGTGGCCGAAATAAGTATAAAGACAGTAATTCTCAAACTCTTCAATTTGGCTTGTAGGCTTAGCGCCTAAATATATGCAACAAAATTGTTCAATAAATGTTTGGAGAATTAATTTTCTCTTAACTCCAAAAAAAAATTGTACCGTTATCGGTCATATCGTGTTAGAAAGAGACTGATTTGTCTTTTCTAATAAAAAAATTGTGAAAAAGTTGCGAAATAAGTATAAAGACACTTCGGTTATCCAAAAGTATTCCAATTTTATAGCAATTTTTTTTAAATAAAAAGAGTGAAAAACAATAAAAGGTAAATTGTTTCGCTTGTTGGCACAAAAATTGTTATCAATAAATTGTTATCATTAAACTATTAAGCCATGCCTCGCGGAACTCATTTGACGACAGTAGAAAGGGCAATTATTACGACTCATAAGGAGCACGGCTTATCCAACCGATCCATTGCCAGGAAAATTGGACGATCTCTTTCCGTCGTATGTAATTTTTTAAATTTGGGCCAAAATTATAGCACTGCAAGAAGATCTGGTCGACCAAGCCTCTTGACCTCACGCAACAAAAAAACGATTTACCACGAAGCAAGGCGTAATAAGCTGAATGCTGGCCAGATAAAGCGCAAGTTGGATCTCCCAGTGACGGTAAGAAGAGTGGAGCAAGTGTTGAAGGCAAATCATAACCTTCGTTACACGAAAATGACGAAAAAACCCAACCTGCAACAGCATCATAAAGAAGCAAGGTTAAGATTTGCAAGAAGTCACATGGCTTGGACCAGGGAGTGGGAATCCGTTATTTTTAGTGATGAAAAGAAATTTAATTTGGATGGTCCGGACGGTTTTAGCTTTTATTGGCGTGATTTGAGGGACGAAAAAGCAATAAAAATGAGTCGGCACTCTGGAGGCGGAAGTTTGATGGTTTGGGGTGCCTTTGGTTTTCATGGTAAAATCCCCTTGATGTTCGTTCAACCTAGAATGAATGGTGAAAAATACAGGGAGATGTTGGAATATGCTTTGGATGCATTTGGAGACATTCCAGCGGGTGAAAATTTTATTTTTCAACAGGACAATGCTCCTATTCATAATGCCAGTACGGTCCGCTAATGGTTTGAAAGGAGTCAAATTCAGTGTTTACCATGGCCTTCGTGTAGTCCTGACCTTAACCCAATCGAAAATTTGTGGGGTATTATGGCAAGAAACCTTTATTCAAATGGGAAGCAGTACAGAAATCTGGAAGAGCTTAAAAGAGGAATAACACAGACATGGTCTGAGATCACCGAAGAAGTCCTACAAAACTTGATAAATTCTATGCCTAATAGAATTTTCCAAGTTATTGAAAATCAAGGAGGTTGTACAAAGTACTAACTTTCAGGTTGATAGGTACAACCAAAAAAATTCGGTGTTTAAATGCTTTTAAATATTGACTGTCTTTATACTTATTTCGCAGGAAAATTAAACGTTTTTGGAATTCCCTAAAGGTGAACCTCAAAAACTAGCCTTTGTGGTGATAAATATTTTCTTTTTTCGTTTCATTATTTACTGAATAAAATAAACTTACTATCTACGATAAAATAAACTTATAATTTCTATTATTTTTGTACTTAAATCCAACCGAGCATTGAAGTTGAGTGTGTCTTTATACTTATTTCGGTCACTGTATATATATTTTTGTTTTTAAAGCAATAACGACCCATACAGGGTCTATGACCTAGCTTCTCCACAAGTTTGCTTCTGCGAATTGGAAAGGACATACAATTTCAAGTCAACTCCAAACGGCAAATTTATGAGGCTTCTCATGATAATGGATACTCTCGGATGGATACTCGGACTTCTGCCATAAGTGTGCCAGCGGAAAAAAACACTAGGTCTGACTGGGCGTGGCGGGATTTGAACCTGAAACCTCTGGATAAATAGTTCAACGCACTAACCACTGAGTTATTGATACCACTCACCTTATGTGCAGCCGCTCCTAACGTGGAGATCAGACGCTGACCAGGGAGCCGTTCACTTTGAAGCAGTTATATCACCAACCAAATTACTTGGCCAACGGTCGTTTGCTCAGAGAAAGGATTTAACTGAACGAAAATGGTGCAGAAGAGATTTAATGAGTGAAGGTTATTTCCTAAAATTTACCAATGCCTAACTCAACTTAGTTTTTCTTTTAAACGCAATAGCATTTTGTGAATCTATGACTTTTTTTATTATTTGGTTGACAACATTTTGGCGAACTCATAATAACAAATTAATATTGCACAATGCAATGGGGTTAAAACTACCTGTGACCTAGGACGTAATTAATAAGGAGTTGAGGGCTATTGTTTGTTTCTTTTTCTTTGGTTTTATACTGTTGTTTAGCACCTGGTACCTGGGGCGAGTGTTGAACACGCAGAAAATAGCAACACTATAATGCTCTGACGGAGTTGACTGCCTGCCCGAGCCTCAGAAGTCTAAGACGAGCTCCTCAGAAGAGGACGTACGGCGGACGTGATTGAATCAACGGTGGCGTTAACAGTCAACATGGCAGATACCTTAATGAGCTACTTCGACGTATTTGGAGCTGAGGTCATTAAGGATTTTCAATACCATTCAGGGTGTTGAAATATAGATGGTGGCGGAGGAGCCCTTAATGGGTCAACGGCAGCTCTCAATCCCCCGAATTGGGTTACTGACTCCGGAATATCTGGCCGCTTTTGTCCAAGCGGTCCATCAAAGGGCCCGGCCCTCCAGTTTGGGGAGTGTGTGTGGGGTTAACTACCTAACCACGGGAAAAAGATGATGTTACGGAGCAACGACAAGCCTCGGGGGCTTGTTCGTTGAGGCCGTGGTCCACCCCGAACTGTAAGCGCCACCAAAAGTAAATAGTAAGTACACAGGTAGCTTTATATGCCTAACCCCAATGCATTGTGCAAAAGATTTATTTTTTTATTATAAGTGCGCCCAGAATTTTATGTTTTCGGAGTAGAGTGAAGAAATTTGAAGAGACCTGCATCAGAATGACCAAGTAAATTGGTTGGCGTTATACATCTTGATTTTTCTAACCAATTTTCGTCCGCCAGGCGAAATTTCCCGGGTCTCAAAATTACTGATAGGTAATCTCTCGCCTGAAGGAGGATAAGCCACCGCACACGTGAGAATATCTGACACCATTGACTCTTCTCTACGAAAAACTAAATCAATTCGAGCGAAGGCCCCTCTTTAAACGGTTATGTATTGTATAGCTTAAGGGAATACATGTAAAGGGTCTTTCATTAGCGACTTGACAACTTCAACTTTCAGTGTGAACGCACCCTTAAAGTGATTATCGAAGTGTCAATGTTAAAATATTCAATAAAATCAATATTTTCATCATGATGAAGGAACAACATTGACAATTAATTAAAATTTAATTTTTTATTATTATTAGATTTACTACCGAAACTCCGAGTCGGTGGTCGCAACGTTGCCGGGAAATAACTTCAGGGGCAATAACTTCACCTCGAGTGGGAAATTACTTCACTTTTTTTTGTGAAGTTATTGCCCATTGCAAGTGAGCAATTACTTCACCGTAAATTTTGTGAAGTTATTTCCCATCTATAATTTTTTGTGTTTTCAACAATTTGCCCTTGTACCTACACCAAATCAAACAGTGACCCCTAGCAGGGGGGTTGCAGGGGGGCAGCATGCCCCCATATGCATTGCACTGTTTATGGGTTTAGTTGCGAAATCGCAAGTACATTACATAAACAGTGCAATGCCTATGGGGGGACATGTTACCCCCCTGCAACCCCCCTGCTTGCTGACACTGTTTGATTTGCAGTAGGTGCGAGGTACGGTTCTTGAATTATAATAAAATGTTAAGAGAAATTATTTCCCACAAAAAAGTGAAGATATTGCTCACCTATTGTTGGCAATAACTTCACCAAAAAAAAGTGAAGTTATTTCCAACTCGAGGTGAAGGTATTGCCCGTGAAGTTATTTCCCGGCACCGTCGCAACTATAAGAGCGTTAATGCCAATTTTCGGCCGTAATTCTCGTCCCAGTATTGTATTGTATTGTATTGTATGTGCAGTGGGGTCATCAGTAGATGACAAGCACTTAGACCTATTGGTCCATTGTACTTCAGCATAGCTGCCCGCTCGCTGGTTATTGGCGATTAGTAAGATTCAGTGAGGGAGAACCTGCCAGTAGCCTTGGCAAAGCGAAGAATATTTGCAAGTTCAATTTCCCCCATCTCATCTTCGTTAACGAATTGTTTGCCTATAGTGGTGAGCCTGGTTCTGGCGAAAGCCGGACATTCACAGATGAAGTGAGATGCCGTTTCATCCGCCTCCATGCAGCACTCACATAGGCCCGAGCTTCTAATGTGAATGGTTTTGAGGTGCTCGTTAAGAGGACTGAAACCGGTGACGAGACCAATCAAGGATCTCAAGTCTTTCCTGTTTAATCCAAGCGAAAACTTAGCTCTGCTGATTTTTGGACCGTCCACTAGCTTCTTCGAATACCTGCATGAGACCAGGTCATGCCAGTATTCGGAATGTTGTTGGCGTAGAGCCGAATCCATTTCACGTTTGTGGACGGATGAGCAGCATCCTATGGATGGTTGTGGCCCAATGAAGGCTGTTGAAGAGCCCTTCCTGGCCAGAGCATCCGCTCTTTCATTACCCTCGATACCTGTGTGCCCAGGAACCCAGGCAAGTGATACCGACTACATCTTCCCAGACGGTCAAGCCTAACCATGGTGTCCTCAACTATTTTTGAGTTGAGAGAGCCAGCCGAACAGGCTTTGATAGCGGCTTGGCTATCTGAGCAGATGTATAAGGTTTTACCCTTAATCCTTCTCCTTAACAGAATATTGGCGGCAGTGGCAATCGCAAAGATTTCTGCCTGAAAAACAGTTGTTTGTCTACCCAAGGCTGCAGATAGATTTATCCGACAGTCTCTAGAGTAGACCCCGGCTCCGTAGATACCGTCAATAAGTGAGCCATCAATATAGACGATGACATCACCCGGCCTAAAGCCATTCCACCCCTCACTGTTCCATTCCTGCCGTTCAGGAAGGATGACCTGAAAACGGCGCTCAAAGACTTGCTTCATGCACACAGTGTCAAGTGCTCCTCCCCGATGGCCAGGTAGGCTGTCATAGAGAGCTCTGTACCTAGCAACTCTGGCCCCATCGCCGAGATTGACCTGCCGTCCAAGTACTACACACATGCGGTATAGTGATTTTCTGGCCTCACTTTCAGCAAGGAACTGCAAGGGAGGTAAACAGAGCAACACTTCCATAGCAGCAGTGGGAGTTCCTCCCATCGCACCTGTAATGCATAAGCACGCAAGGTGCTGTAGCTTCGACAGTTGACGTTTGAGGATGTGAGCTCTAGCCCACCATACAATCGCACCATACATAAGGTATGGCCTAACAATGCACGTGTAAATCCAGTGAACCAGCCTGGGACTAAGTCCCCAGGTTCTGCTGAACATCCTACGGCACTGCCGGAGAATGTTAGTTGCCTTCGAAATCCTAGCAACCAAATGTTCAGAAAAGTTAAGCTTTGGATCTAGAACAATACCCAGATACTTAGCCTTGCTTGATAGCTTTAGTTGAGTGCCCTGGAAGTAAGGCCACCTCACTTGAGGTATTGCCCTTCTACTCGTGAACAGCATCATCTCAGTCTTCGCGGGGTTGACTGAGAGAGCTTGCTCGCGGCACCAACTCCCAACACTATTGAGCGCTGTTTCCATCCGCTCACAAAGAGTTGGTAAACTCCTGCCGCTGACAATAATGCACACGTCGTCAGCGTACCCAATAACAGGGTGACCTTCCCCATCAAGTCTTCTCAACAAGGAGGCGACCAACAGGTTCCACAATGTAGTGGAAAGTACACCGCCCTGCGCAAACCCTTTGACAGCGCGCACAGTTCTGACATAGCCGCCAACAGCAGATGTAACTTCTCTGCTCCTAAGCATTTCCAGGATCCATTCCACAGTTATAGAATCGACGCTCTTCAGTGTTAAGGCAGACTCAATTCTGCAAAAGGTGGGATTGTCAAAGGCACCCTCAATATCCATGAAGACAGCAAGATCATAGTTCTTGCGGTCGAGCGCCCTACGCACTCTGGCCGTCAGATCCGTTAATGCCGTCTTAGTGGACTTGCCTTTTTGATAGGCGTGTTGGCTATCATGAATACCCAGCAAAGCTGGAATACTCTTAAGCCGTACGTCAATCAGTTTTTCAAGGCCCTTTAGCTGAAATGATGAAAGGCTAATAGTCCTGAAGCTTTTGGGAAGATCATAGGCGGCCTTTCCCGGTTTGGGAATGAAAACCGCCCTAGCTCTTCTCTAGGCTAAAGGAATATGTCGCAGAGCAACGCTAGCTCTGTAGATTCTAGTTAGCAGTGTGAGCAAAATCTCGATACCCTTTTGCAAGAGTATGGGGTATATGCCATCAGGTCCAGGAGCTTTGAAAGGAGAAAAGGACAGGATAATAGCTCTCGCCCTCTCTCTCTCGTAACAATGCTCGCCGCGACCCGCCACTGCTCAGTGGTAGTTCTGCCTTTGTTTGGCCACACGCAACTATCCACGGCTTTGCAGCCAGGAAAGTGGGTGTCCATTAGCAGTTGAAGTGCCTCCTCATTGGAGTTGGTCGAGGTGCCATCAGGCTTCCGAAGGACGTCAAGCCTGGCTCCCGGATCAGCTGAGAGGACTCTCTGCAATCTCGAAACCGCGCTAACATCCTTCAGTTCTCCGCAGAACCTCTGCCAAGATACCTTCTTAGCGCTCTTAATTTGCCTCTTGTACTCCTTCTGCGCATCCGCATGAGAAGACCAATCGGCTGCCAGGTTAGACTTCCTGGCCCTGTTAAACAGCCTCCCCACTCTTTTCCTGAGAAGGGATAGCTTAGCGTTCCACCATCGGGTTGGTTTCGCACCGCCAACCTCCTTCTCCGGGCAAGCAGTATGAAAGGCCGTAATAATACCGCTGTGTAGCGTGTCGGTCGCCTTATCCAAGTCATCGCTACTAAGGATCCTGATAGGCAGGGAACCTATCTGACCCCGCAACTCCGTGGAATAGACGTCCCAGTCAGTGCGCCGCACATTCCTAATTTTGCTTCTGATCGGTCGATCTGCACTTAGCTTAAAAATAACATACCGATGATCAGATGCAGTTTCTTCCCTTGAAACCCTCCAGCTCGAAACGATGCCAGATGCAGCAGCGGTTGCTACTGTCACGCCAATAACATGCCGCCTCAGCCGAGTGACAAAGGTTGGCTCATTACCAGTGTTCAGTACATCGAGCTGGCTGGCAGCAAAGAAGTTTAGTAGGGATTCACCCCTGCTATTTGAGTCAGTACTACCCCAAACGCGATGATGCGCGTTCGCGTCCATACCAACGATCAAATGCTTGTTACCTCGTCGGGCATGCTCGACAAGCCTTACCAGTTCCACCGTTGGAGGTGGGGCCAGTGAGTCAAATGGGAGGTACACTGAGGCTAAAATAATCTCAGTAACCAACCCTCCTCGCTTAAGATACATTTTAATAGCTGTACAGTCTCGAGAACTGAACTCAGGCATAAGACTAGTATCTAAGCCCTTTGCTACAAAGATGCACGTGCGAGTATTAACAATCCCAGGCTTTACAAAAATTGCTCCTGGTACACCCGAGATGCCACTAACCACCCCCTTATACAGATAATACAGATAAGGTTCCTGTATGAGGCACACCTCTGTATGCAGTTTTCCAAGACGGCGACACAATGCAGGTGAAGCCGCCTTGGAATGTTGCAAGTTAATTTGAAGGCCCTCCAGTGATGAGCTGGCCATAGAGCTAATTACCACTGGAAGTTCCAGCCTTATCTCCCCTCTTTTCTGAAGAACAGGCGACCAGTGAGGAAAAAAGGCCGGTAAGAGCACTTCCCAAGCATCTTCGCCGAATCGTCATCAACACCAAAAGTATACAGACGGCCATCCTTCATTTTGTTGAAGTGATAGACCCTCCACTTATCGGTGGATAGACCCGGGTTTTGACCCTTGAGAAGATCGATGATTTCCTTAGTCTCCAGATCAGTTTCCGGGACAAAGACCTTCATCTTGGTATATCCCACTAGCTCTGACGGGTGAAGACAGACAAGGTCACTCCCGTCAAGCTTAGGGAAAATCCGAGCAAGATCAGCTCTGACCCACGCATTCGTGGCTTCATCACTACAGCAGAGGACAAAGCCTCCATTAGTCTTGATGATGCGCTCAAACGCCGGGCTATTGCCTTCCTTGACTCGCCTCCTTACAGCGTCCTTCAAGGCCTTGTCCAGAATGCAGATGTTTTCCGCAGTATACTTCCTCAGGTGATCACCGGGAAAACAATCGGCAATCGCAAACCAGACAGGGCCGAGTCCGTGTAACTCTTCTTTGGTAGGGGGGGTCCTGCATCATTGCTAGTGCAAGACATCTTTGTGCCTTTGGATGCTGCACCAGCTACCTTAGGTGACCCCTTAGCCACTCTTGTGTCCGTCACCTTCACAGACTTCTCTGTTTCAGTGACCGTCTCTGAGACATTGGGAGCGGACAGATCAGAGGCAGTAGGTACGGGACCAACAGGTTTGGGGTCGGCATTTACTGCAACCCTACTCTCCGAGTCCACCATTCCTCCTCGCTTCTTCCTCTTACCACTCTTCCGTTTCTTTCGCTTCCTACAGCCTGATTCCTTGGTGGTTTCAACGCTAACCGATTCGCAGAGCTCATCAGTCGCGGAATCCTCCGAGGAGCAGCCGGAAGGAGCATTCTCGCATTCCTCAAGAGAGAGCTTCTTCAGCTTTTTCCTGAGGGCCGCCTGCTTCCTGGAAGGGCTGCAGAGGGGAGCATCGCTGGACGTGCTGGACAGGAAATCCCGTGCTCGCTTCGTCAGGTTCTCCGCCCCCGCGTCATTCACAGGAGTAGTAGCGGCGTGATCTTTGGGCAGGGAAGCCCGCTCAGAGGGACTCAAGGACACATTTGTAGCGTCCGAGCTCCTCTTAGCAGACTCCCCACAGAGTTCGCTCTTACCAGCAGTCGCATCCTTGTGCCGGCCAGGATCGGCCAGTACGCTGGGTGCATCCGCCAGCTTAAGCTCCGAGCTTAGTCTCGTATCTCACTTAGCGCCGGAGTAGAATTCGTCTCGTCCTGTCTTATGGCCTGTTGCGTCAGTTTGTTCAGTTCTCGTTGCTTGTTCGGTTTCTTGTTCCGTTTCGTTCGTGATCGTCCCAGTAGACACGCAATTCATAGTCTAGTGGAAAAACTTGAGTCAAAATATTCGCTGCTTGATGTTGCCGTGCCGGTGAGACTAAGTTTCGCCCGAAGTGTGGAGAATATTGCTGCCGTAGAGTAGAGGCGTCCGTTGCAATTGCAAACCAGCCAAATCAGTCAATTTCACGGTGTTCGCAAGAATTGGGCCTCTCCCAGGGCACATTATTTCGAATTTAGCGTTAGGATATTGGCCTACACCCATACAAGCTGACTCAAGAACTAAAGCCACTTCATCACACGTTCTCGAATTGGGCTCTGGACATGATGGAAGAAAATGAAGAATTTCATCGCAAAATCAACTTCAGCGATAAAGCGCATTTTTGGTTAAACGGCTTCGTCGATAAGCTAAATATGAGTTACTGGACAGGTGAGATCGCTCATGTGGTTCATGAAACAGCAGTTCATCCACAAAAGTCACTGTTCGGTGCGGTTCATGCCGGTCGCGTCATTGGGCCGATTATTTTCGTCGATGAAAATGACCGTCACGTTACGGTAAATGATATTCGCTGAAAGACATGTTGGAATGTTCTTTCTTTCAGCAATTGCATGAATTGGCCATCAGTGATATGTTGTTCCAACAAGACGGTGCCACAAGCCGCACAGCAGGTGCCACAATAGAGTTATTGAAGTCTCAATTCGATGAACGTTTTATCTCGAGAAACGGACCCGTCTGTTGGCCGCCGAGATCGTGTAATTTAACGCCTCTAGACTTCTCTTTATGGGGCTACATTAAATCATTGGTCTATGCAAACAACGTTAGAGAAGCTCAGAGCCAATATTGAACGAGAAATAGCGTGCGTCTCGGTCGAAATGTGCGTCCGAGTCATCGAAAATTGGGTTCAACGTATCGACCGCTGCATACGTGGTGGACATATGAACCAAGTCGAATTCCATTCATAAATGTTTTGATAGTTATTCAAAGCAGTTTTCAGATATCTCAACTAGTTTGCATTTTATTTTAAAAAGAAGTTGTCAAGTCCTTAATGAATATACGTCAAGTCTGTTGATCTGTTGACTTGGGTTTACGTTGGGATATGAGGTTTCTTGTTCATATGGTTTGCATTGCTTACATAGCTACTATTAATTCAAAAAGTTACAATCAGAACTAGAAAGAGAAGAATTGACCAACATTTTTCGAACTACACTGTTTTACGTAGTGTAATGTAATTTTTGAGTATCCCTAACTCACATTTTTCAGAATATTTATGTTCAAACAAAATAATGCAATGAAGTCCTTGTTAAGGCGACAACGAATTACTTTAAATCACTTTTTTTTGTGATGGATTAAATTAAATATATAGGAAATATGAGATTGCAGCCGAGCAGCAATCCTCCCTCTGTAGCTGTTAATGCTTAAAATTAATTTTGGATCCCTTAACAACTTTTATCATTGTTATTCTAACCATTTAAGTTTCGTCCTCTGTACGCCCGTTAAATATAAATCCATTTTTAATAGAGTAAAGTTTTTCGCACGAGAAAAATACAGACCCACACATACCAAAGCATATATGAAATAAAAGTGAATCGAATGAACAATGTTTTGTTTTGGGCTTGTATAGCTCTGATGAAGGAAAAGTTTTGTATTGCATTTACCAACATCATCCTCCTCCACCCCGGTCGTTTATTGTTGGAAAAACTTTCAACATAAAACTCACTTTGAAATTTTTTTCGCAAACTGAAGTCGTACAATCGTCATTCGAGGTCGGTTGGTAAACACTGTTCTTAGCCAAAGTCTTATTCGGTTTTTCACTTTTCTGTCTGTTGTTTGCTTTTTGTTTGTTCTTGTATTCTTTGCTTTTAAATACACACAGATCCATGCTGGTACTCGTACATAAATCATTAACCTTTCGCTTACTAGTGTAATGGCACAATCAAGTCGGTATGTGATTTGTCAATTTACTACGTCAAAAATGGCATTAAAAACTAACCGACTTTAAGTTCAAATTAAAGTGTGATTGCATGTTATGACATACCAATTGATAGAAGGAGGCAGATGAAAATGCAGCATACACAATAATTGAGCGGTTAACCCCAAAAAGATGCACAGAGATACATCTCTTTGAAAAACTGCAATTTAGCATTAGCATTCATTTGAATCTGACAATGAAAGCCAGACAAATCCTGCACAAATTTTGTTATTTTAAAATAATCGCCGGCTTTGGTTGTGTCCAAATAGCATTTGATTTTGAAAATTATTTTTGGGAAGCTGTAGCCTGTAGGTGATAAAAACCTGAACTCCTCTTTAATTTTTCCTATAGAAAGTATATTCAATGGTTTAACCAAAAACGAACACATATACACAGACAGCAAATATGCATGGAGGAACTACATACATCGTGTCGACCGACGATATAAAGTTAGTGAAAGGGCAGCATTTGAAATTGTAGACGGCCACAGGCACAATACAAAATGAATTATCCTTTTGTTTGGAACGGTTCAAACTAGAACACTGAGTTTGCCGATTCGGGTGAGTGTGGGATAGATATGGAAATTGCTGTTTAATATTTTTAATGTTATAGATATACTTGTATGAGTACATACAGTCGTCCTGTTGTGAACCATTAAATTATACTACTTGTAGCAGTCATCCTGGTTCTTGAAGCGATAAACTGACGTTGTAGTTACTCCCTCCACTGCACGATAGGTACTGGGCGAATGGTGGTGACGGAGTAAATAAAATTAAAATTAATTGATGGAGATTTTGGAACGTCAAAATTTGACTATGCAGTCAGCAGATTAAAACTTTATGAACTACGGTTTGTTTGAAATTCGAAAAGACAGATTCGTGAACGCCCGACTAGTATAAAGAAGAGGTACATACTGGGTGGCAAACGAAAAAGAATAGTCTTTAAATTTGACGAAAATGAACAATTGGGATGAGGAAACCAGAATTTGGATTGTTCGCTGCTTTCACGCGTTGGAATCTGAAGTTTCCGTCCTAAGAGAATGAACGCACGTATTTGGCGTTACTCCTGCGAGCAGATGGGTTGTCACCCAGCCGGCCAACACTTTTGCAGAGAGTGGGACAATCACAATAAAAGTACCTACTTTTGAAAAAAGAGCATATCTGCCAGAGATAAGGTACAAAGAGATACTCGTCTTATACATCTCCCGTCCGCCGTCTACCAAGGCATGTACTTACGAAATTCCTTACCAGTGAATATAGGTACCTATGTGAATGTGAAATATAGAAATGGCATTACCTGACGTTTATTTGCAGTAGTGCTGTCCAGAGATGGCTGGAATGGCATTTATTTTGGGGAACAAAAAAACTGCATTTATTACATCTGCTATAGAGTTTACGTGAGGTATTTACGTAAGGTAGATTATCCTGCCATCTCTGCTTTAACTCTGAAAAAAAATTTGTTCCTTACTTCACACTTAAGACAATGACTGCGCCCATGAAGAACCCATTAGGCATTCAACGTGTGTGCGAGGTGCCCATATCTGTGATTTCTATGCTAGCAAATCTAGCTCTGCACATAAGGCGAATGGTTTTTTAGCTGTATTTTATTTGTGGGAAAATTGAGAGACTCTCGTTAAGTCGACTATCTCTAAGTACCTCAGCTGTGATATCTGCTCAAATGGGTATTAGCAGATAGCCACTGCAGTCAATTGTGAAAAAATTAACTTATCTCTATACAAAGTTCAAATAGCAATAAAACTGAACCCAATAGACTTGTCGATTTGCATGGAATTTTGCCAGAAAATTCTTCAAATGATGGAGGAGGACGAAAACTTGTTCAATTGACTTATTCTGTCTGATGACAGAATGAGATAGGTACATTTTGACGCAAACGATTATATCGTTACAAATATCATCGAATATATGAGAGGTTAAGTTAGGGGTCCCACAAAGGAGTGTACTTGAACCAACACTCTTCTGCTTATATATCCAGGATCTTACTAAGATACATCTAAACTGGTTTTGTGTAGTGTTTGCGCATAACATCTGCTATAAGTTAAGTTACTTACTTACTTACTTACTTAGGCGGCGCTACAGTCCGGGGTGGACCTGGACATCAACCAATACATCTCTCCATTTAGCACGATCTTTGGCTAACTGCCTCCAGTTGCGCACTCCAAGTTGGTTCAAATCCCCTTCCACTTGCGGGCGCCACCTAAGGCGAGGTCTTCCTCTACTGCGTTATCCCCCCGGGTTGGAATTGAAGACTCTTCGGGCCAGAGCGTTGGTGTACATTTGCTCTACATGTCCTAGCCATCTTAGTCGACTGATTTGTACTTTTTTGACCAGGTCGATGTCGCTGTACAGCTCGTAGAGTTCGCTGTTAAATCTCCTCGTCCAAAGCCCGTCAACGCAAACGGGACCGAAAATTACTCGAAGAATTTTGCGTTCGAAACGACCAAGGAGATCTTTATCCGCTTTTGCTAATGTCCACGCTTCTGCGCCGTAGAGCAGGACTGGCATGATGAGGGTCTTATATAGAGTCTCCTTAGTTTTTTTTGACAAGGCCTTACTAATCAATTGCCTTCTTAGGACAAAGAAACAGCGGTTGGCAAGTGTAATTCTTCGTTTGATTTCCGCTGTGGTGTCATTATCAGAATTAATAGCGGAGCCGAGGTAGACAAAGTCCCTAACTACCTCAAAATTAGAGGTGTCTATCGTGACGTTCTGTCCGATTCGTCGATGTTGTGTGTCCCTTCTTTTTGACAGCACATATTTTGTTTTGCCCTCATTCACCACTAAACCCATTTTTGCCGCTTCTGTGCTAATACTTGCAAACGCACCGTTGACAGCTCGCTTTGTTCTGCCAATTATGTCAATGTCGTCAGCATATGCAAGTAGTTGCACAGACTTTTGAAAAATTGTGCCTCTAGTGTTGGCTTGCGAGTTTCGCACAATTTTCTCAAGTATGATGTTAAAGAAGTCACATGACAGCGCATCACCTTGTCTAAATCCTTCTTTGACATCAAGGGTCTCGGTGAGATTGTTTCCGACCTTTATGGAGCAGCGGGCGTTCTCTACCGTCGGCATAATCTGACAAGTTTGGCAGGGATGCCAAAACTAGACATGGCTCTTGCCTTAAAATCGATAAAAACATGGTGGGTATCGATTTGGACTTCTTGGGTTTTCTCCAGGATCTGCGGTAGTGTGAATATCTGATCGGTCGTGGACCTACCGTTACTTAAGTTAAGTTAGTTAGTTAGAATATTTATTTCATAAACAATAAAATTATATAGTTAAATTTGTTCGCAAATTAAAATTCTTAGGGCCAGTTTTAAAGGTTTCGGATAAAGTTTCGGATAGTTAGCCGACACATAACCCTATCCATCAGATAAAAGTTGCTAATATTTTTTTTCTGTTTCATCGTCAAAGTCTCTGATAAACTAACTGACGAACAAATTTATCACCCCCTAAGTTCTTTTCGAAACAAATTTCATTTGTTTTGCTTTGTTTGTTTCATGTTTTCTAGAAGCTTAAGCAGATTAAAACCATTTTTAAGTAGATAAATTGTATTGTTGCGTTTAAAATGGTTAAAACTAGCAAAAGTTGCAAAAATTCAAACAAGCGTGAGAGAAATACCAATTTCTCCCAAGAAGAAACGGACCTTCTATTGCCCCTTACGGAACGAAAAGAACATGTAGGTAATAGAAAACAAAAAAAGTGACGCTGTAACTTGGAAATAGAAAGAAAAAGTCTGGATGGATATAAAGAAGGAGTTTATCAGTACAAGTACAGGGTCGGTATTTCGGGATTACAAATACCTCAAGTTGAAATATGAGGCAATCAAGAGGAGTACTAGGAAGAAAAGTGCTGCAATTCGAGCTGAGCGTTACAAAACTGGTGGCGGTACGAGCACAGGTCCGCTTTCAACACCTGCAGAAGAAAAGGTGAAGCAAATGATTCTTTTATCTGTTGAAGGAAATGGAAGTTTTTTTGATAAGTATTTATATTAACAGCTCATCTTGCAATAGTATTTAATTCATAAGTAAAAACCAACTTATCTTATTATTCAGGTACTTCAAGCTCCGGATCAATAATAACCAGGATGTCTACCGAAGAACAATATGTTCAACCAGCTACTGAGCAAAGAGATGGTACGAGAAATGGCCGATTGTAAATTACTGCAATTACTGTCTACTTACTTAATTCCAATTTTGTTTATGCTCTAGTAACAATATTGCTGTAGAAATTCAGGAACAATATAGCGAATCTACCAGAAAAGAATTCTGTGAAAGTGAAGTGCCACAAGAAGAAAGACCACTGTAATTTAACATTTTATCTTTAGCTAACATGGAGAATCGAATTGAAATTCAATTAATCGATCCTATTCACCGGTCGAGCTGAAAAACAAAATGCTGGCAATCAACAATAACTTGTTGATTCTTGTATAGCAAAAATCCAAAAAAGAATTTTAAAAATGTACATATATGTGATGGGTACCAGTAGTCGGCCCCTTAACTTTAATTTTAGGTTTGACATGCTTTTGAAAATCCGTTATTCAAAAAGTGAATAGACTATTTGGCTTAAGTAAATATTTGAAATGTGTAAATTAGGTATTTCTAGGTTTTTTAAGTATAATTGTTACCCAATTTAAACTATGTATTTACAAAAATGGAAATGAAAACCACATTCTTCAGTAGTCGGCTTCCCTAACTGTAGTAGTCGGCCACATATGTACTCAGTAGTCGGCCCCCATTTTTACTTCTGTATTTTCAATGTTTTGACCAAGTGAGGAAAGCTGATTTTTTTTAATTTTTAATACATATATTTTAATTTATAAAAACAATAATAATACAAACTCATTTAAAAAACATAGGGACGGACTGCAGTCCGCTTGGGCGAACTGTTGGATACCCTATTCTTATTCTTATCAATCATAAGTGGGTGTTAAGAACGCTCTACACATTTTGTTATATAACATTTAAAGGATTTTATCAAAAAAAAAAAACGCTCCCTAGCTCAAACTTGGGTGTTTCAATAAAATTGTTTTATTTAATTGTGGGCGTGTCAGTAGGCGGATTTAAAAAAATTAACACATGAGAATAAAGGGCCCCTAGAGAGTATATATTATAAATTTCAGCTCCCTAGATCAAACTTTGAATTTTCAAAAAAAAAATAATTGTGGGCGTGTGCGGATTTTGAAAATATTTACACATGAGCATAAAGGGCCCATAGAGAGTATATATTATAAATTTCAGCTCCCTAGCTCAAACTTTGGATTTTCAAAAATTAATATACCTACCCTTAGAATAGGCTATAAAAAAAATATTTTATTTATTTGTGGGCGTGTTAGTGGGCGGATTTTGAAAATGTTGTATCCCGAGCAGTTTTAGGAGTCATAGATCGTATATAAAAAATTTCAGCTGTCTAGCTCAAAATTCGATTTTTTCCAAAATTTTGTTTTTTTTGAGTTTGTGGGCGTGTCTGTGGGCGGATTTCAAAAATTCGTAAACTTGATTATTTCGGGACCCTAGAGAGTATATGGTTAAAATTTCAGCTCTCTAGGTCCAGTTTAAAGGCCTAATTTTTGCCGACAGACGGACGGACGAACGGACGGACGGACGGACCGGACATGGCTAGATCGACATTACTATCGATACTGATCATAAATATAGTAACTTTTAGGGGTCTACGGGCAATATTAAGGTATGTTACAAACTATGCGTCAAAATTAATTTACCCTTAGAATAGGGTATAAAAAGGTGTGAGCCACGCTGCATTCACGGTATAGTTGATGTGTAAACATGTAGGCTCTTCAGTGTTGCATGTGGAAATATCACAGAGGTTGTGGTTTTGATAAACAAGAGATTTGGGTATTGTATTGAAATAAAACCATGATATATTTAATGCCAACGACAAAATTTGTTTAATGTTTGACCGAACAAATAATTGGTTTGTGAAAGCTGAAGTAGGAGACGTACACCGTCGACTCAAGTGTGTCGATGTACCGGGATAGCATCGATTGTCGTTTAAGTGACATTCTTAAATCGGCCATCGGTTACCGAAGTACAAATCGATATTTTTCCTCTTACCTTCACCTGATGTACAACAAACTACAAGCTATACAACCTCAATTATTCAAAACAAATCTACTTCCACACAACTTTCCGGTGTTTCGTAAGGACATAATAATCTCTAAAATTGAATATACATAATTAATAAAAAAAAAACGACACGCGGTTGTTCTCAAACGGTCAACCATCTACGTACTAACCGGGCCAAACGTCGTTTAATTGCGGTGATAATTGAACATACATAATTAATAAAAAAAAAACAACGACACGCGGTTGTTCTCAAACGGTCACCCCCTACGTACTAACAGCGCCAAACGTCGTTTAATTGCGGTGATCTGTCGAGCAGCGATTAACTCACGTGGTAATGAAAATTAACGGGAAAATCTGACGAAAAATTTCCAACTAGCCCCTACCGAGAAAAAATATATTTACACATCAACGAGAGCAAAAATGTTTACACACTAAAAAGAAATGTTTATTACATTAAATATCATTTGAAATAAATTGCACAAGGTATGCCATTTCCTGGCCTTATAAAAAAATTAAAAACACAATAATTTCCTTCGAAAATTAAAAGAAATGGCTCTTTCAGACATTATTATACAAAAAAAAAACAAGTTGGAGTTCTCCTGTACTGGCTATCAGATAGGTGCCGGTAATGGTTCCATCTAGCTCAGATGGGCCCGATGGTGTTGATGTAGATGGCAAGGAAGCCGCAATATCCGTAGTAAGCTCAATCGTATTTCATCTATGGCCGTCATTTATCTCAGATTGACTAAGGTGACTATGCTCAATCTCTTCTACTATCTTCATCACAACTTCATAGTCAAAGTTGTTTTTAAGAAATCCTTCCTTTGCCCAAGTTGGACTTTTCTTCGTTTCATCGAAACTATGAGCTGTGACTACTATGTTTTCCGTATTTACGTGCAGCTTCTCCAGTACGTTTCGCACGCATTTCGAGAAGTCGATGGTATCAGGTTTTTTGATTATTTCACTTCTATCCGAGCTTTCCAACACTAGCTTCAGAACTTCGCAAATGTTTATTTTGGTGACGGCTTCCCCTGCATTGCCAGGTATGCTTTGACATTTGTGAACCGTGGTCTTATATTCCTGCTTAAGCAATTTGAATGGCCTACATCGGCTGGCTGGGTAATGTGTGTCGTGTTTGGCAAAAGGGCATACAAGATAATACCATTATTCCGGCAAAAATCGCTCAGCTCGATGGTGAGATGTGATTTGTGACCATCGACAAGAAACAACCGGCTTTTTGATGTTGTTTTCTCTTAGCCACCCATCAAAACTGTTCGCCACGTACTCATAAACGGTCTCAGAACGCATCCAGCCACTTTCTGATCTACCTAAAATCCATGTTGGGGGCATGCTTTTTATTAGCGCTTTCGGGGGACACACATATGGAAACACGATTAGAGGTGGTAAAGTCTTGCCATCAGCACTGAACACAAACAGAACGGTTACTGTTTCCTTTTCGTTTCCGTAGCTTACTTTGTATAGGTTTTTCCAACTCTTTGGCGCTAAGACAATACCAGTTTTCGGAGATAGGCAAAACGATGTTTCATCCCAATTGAAAATTCTGGAAGGTTCTTCCAGAATATCTAGAGCATCTATTTCATGAAGATAATTCCTTAAATCTGCAAACCACTTCCTTACTGACTCCTCGGTAACGATTGCCCGGCCTTTTAATAGATCTTCTGGTGTTCTGAGGGACAGTTCGGGATGGCGCTTGAGAAAGTCGTCATACCAACCCTTACCTGGCAATTCATTATCGTTAGGTTTTTGGGGAAAGCCACATTTCGCCAAATTCACTAGCCAATCTACAAGACTTATTTCTTCGGCCGTACTCAGCACAGTATCCGGCCCCATTTGCCTCGGTTTTTCGGCAGCCCTGCCATGAATACGGTCTTGTATTGTTGTCCTTGGTACTCCGAATTCTTTACTGGCTTTCCCAATTGACCAGTTTTCCTCCCGAATCTTCTTTAATGCTTCTGTAAGCTCTTCTTCCGGGTACTCATGGAAATCGCGTTTAGCCCCTTCTTTTGAATTTTCCATTTTTTATAATGCTTAATTGAATAATAATAATTTCTTCATTTCTAAATTTAAACCTGTTTTGTAACTCTAAGTTTAAAAAAAAAACTCAAAAATTTAATATAAAAAATGAGCGGCCGACCTAACAATATCTGTCTTCCGAAGTCGGCCACCCATTCTTTCAATGCGATAACAGGGGGCCGACTACTGAAACCAAGCAAAAAAAACATGGAAGTTTTGTCAAAAATTAATGTAGGATGAGGTAAACCTTCAATCTGCATAGTAACTTAAGCATAAACAAAAAAAACATAGTCTTATATAGTCGGCTGGGGGTTGGAAGGGGGGGGGGGGGGGGCAGCCTAGAAGAACCATGCAAAAAATGTCTCCTTACGTCGGCCCCCTCTGTATTTATTTTCAATAATTTTTTTCTCCACTTTCGGGCAAACAACAATGAAAAGAAACTGCAGACAACTCAAATAAAATCATAAAATGCCTTTACCGATAGTATTTTACTAGGTATGGGGGGTTTCTGACATTCACTTGCACTATTTTTTTTTTAACTCAAAATGACAAATTTATCACTTCCAAGAACTTGAATGAATCAAACTAACAATTATTATCAAGGAGAAACTAGCAGCTGTATGGCATCCTGACTTTGCTCACAGACAGGAAAACCGTTAGCATTTTGGGGAAAAAAATGTATGTGTGTATTTAACAAACGCATTTGCTATTACGCATCATTTTATGCCGCTCCGGCCGACTACTGAAGACGGCCGACCTCACATGCCATCACCTATACAAAAAACAAATTTAGAAAAGGAGTTGGAACACAATGACACTATTTATGAATAAGAAAAACAACATCTTATTCTTAAAATTCAATTGTTGAAAAAAGATTTAGGATTATTAGATTAGATTAGGATTATTTAGATTTTATTTATTTTAAACAAACAAATTTAATTATAGCAGAGACGACAAATAGTTAATAACGGAATTGCTCACAATATTTTGACTACTATCTCTTAATAAACTATTAGTAGAATCACAACTTTCATCAGTATTATCTGGCATACAAGTACTATATTCAAAAGTTTCTTCACCCATGTCTTTGGCTATATTGTGGAGCACTGCACATGCAACAATAATTGCTTGTATTTACTTTCGAATGGTGCAAAGTAATTTTCTTTCACAAAACTGTGTCAATACGGAAGGCACTATCTTCAACAGATCCCTCCAACCACTGGGCTAAGCGGATGATATCGACACCATCTGCAGATCTTAATTTGCCGTGTTAGAGGCTTTCATGGCGATTGAAGAACAGTTAAATTTGTTGGCCTTGAAGTCAACGAGGACAAAACGAAATACTTGCACTCAACAAACGAACAAACATCTGTCCACCGACTGGGACAAAACGTCACTGTTGATTGCAATAACTTCGATGTACTTAGTAAGGGAGTTGAGCTACCTCGGAGTAAACATCAACTCCACAAATGACACCTTAGTTGAGTTCCGACGGAGAAACCGTCGCTACTTCGGCTTGGCGAAACAAATAGTTCAAAACTCCTAACTAGGAAGACCAAGTGTAAGCTCTACCAAGACCAAGTGTAAGCTCTACAAACGCCGAGTGCTGGACGTTTAGCAGGAAAGGCGAGCTAATTTTGGGTTCTTTCGAAAGAAAAATACTCCCTGGGATAATTGGTCCTGTTTGCGAGAAGAAGATATAACCGCTAACTCTATGAGATGTATAAAGATGCGGATGTAGTCCAAAAAGCTAAAATATGTCGACTACATTGGCTCGGCCACATCGAGCGAATGAACAATAATGCTCCAGCGAAGAGTGTCTTCGACTACCAGCCCCCAGGTTCGAGACGACAAGGAAGACCGAACCTCCGTTTTAAAGACCAAGCCGTCGCGGACGCCAGAGCACTTTGTCTGGACAACTGGAAGCAGCGTGCCCGGGATCGCGGAGGATAGGGGGCAGATACCTTCCACGGGTCGGGAGCCCGTTTAGTAATTAAAGTAAAATTATGGATAGGGTATCCAAAAGTTCGTAAAAGCTGACTCTAGCTTTTCTTTATGCTTAAATAAATTTTCGATAATATTTTATAGTTGTCAAAGTCATCAAATTACGGCGCACTCTTCTATTAATGCGCCGCTTTTTGTCATGAACGTATTGTGCGACTTTATTAGGTCAGCCAAATAACCTTGCCAAAAGTAGACATGTACCGTGCAGAGTGGATTCATGAGCATCTTCAAAGGGTTAAATTGATCTGAATGTTTTTTAGCAAAGATAAGAAGGAATAGATCATGACTTAATTACTTCAATTATCGAAGCTCTCAATACTCATTAACTAATTATTTTGCGTGTTCTCTTCAAACAGTTCTTAGAATATCTTACACCCCTATTATAGTGAGTTGATGATTCATTTTTACGATGTCTGCCTCAGAGAAATATTATCTATCATCCTGCCATAATAGTGTGAAAGTCTTGCTGGGCCTGCGGATATGGAATGCCACCCAATCGCGAATTAGTTTTTCGCGGGGAACTCTTCCCATTCAGCAATCTGATTTCCATTGCTCGCAAGGGAACAAATCCCTTGACATTTATTCACATTAGCACTGATTGTGGATAACTACTTGTTGGCTGTCGAGATGTTTATAAATCCATTTGACATTTATGACAAATCACTATATTATGCTGTCGTTTCTCTGAAAATATTTGTGCGAACTATAAACTGGCATAACATTGGGTATAATACTCAATCGGAGAATAATTTGAAACTGACGTCATTTTTTTTCTGAAAGGCAATCCTCGAAAAACTTTTGTAGGTACTTTGGATTCAGAATTTGTTCAATACCAGCTTTGCGATACAAGTTCTAGTAGGCCATTCATATCTTTCAAAGTAGAAGTTACAGCTAAATATTAATTTTTTGTATTTATATTAATTGACTTCAACATAAGATTTATATTAAAACATAGTATCTCTTAAGCTATGCATAGTACATATATGGTTGACGATTAACTTAGCAATAATACGAGTATATTTAAAAAGTTAGATACTATGATTAAGAAAAACGATTGTTTAAAAATAAAAGATAAACAATAGAAAAATGGATAGATACCATGATTTACGAAAATAACAATTAATTATTTAAAGGGATGAGATTAGCTTCTGTAGGAGTTTTCAAAAATGTTGCAGCTGATTAGACTTCTCAGGTTGGCAGGCACGAAGTTCCAGAGACCAGTAGAAAACAAATTGTCGCTTCGAGTTTAAATAATTAAAATTGGGTGCAGTGTATGGAAGTCAAGATATTTGTTTACAGGGATATTAAAAATACTTTTCGCATGCCTTAAAACGTGAGACGGGCGCAGTGGCTCAGTGGTTAGTGTGTTGGACTACTAATCGAAAGGTCCCCGTTTCAAAGCCCGCCGGGGCCAAGTAACATCTAGAGTTTTTTCCACTTTTCCACCTCTAGGAACGTCTGAAAAACATCAAAGAGTATCAATTGCCATGAGAAGCTTCTCAAATCTGCCGTTCGGATTCGGCTTAAAACTGTAGGAGAAGCTAGGTTTTTTTGTCCTGTATGCGCCGTTTATGCCTAATATATATATTTTTTAAAACGTGATCAACCCCGACGTAAACCATAAATAAAGCGGACGATATTGTTAAAAACCACTTCTAATTTTTGTTTAATCCTACTTTCTAAACAGCAGAAGATGAAGCTGCCATAGAGAAAGGTGGAAAGGACAAGGGTTTTCGCAACTGGCATTCTGATTGAAATTGCCATATAGTTTCCGGATAAATGTAAGACACGCAATGCAGCGTATATTTCCTGAAGTGTTAATTTTTTGTAGATCTCCAAGGTTTGATTAAAAGTCGTTTCTTAATTCTTCGGTTTTTCGACGTATTTCGGATTGACAAACTTAGTTCAATGTTGGGTGACAAGATCTATCGAGCGCAAAATTGCTGGCCTGTAATTTGTTTAAGTTTAATTTTAAAAGGTTTTGATGTGACGCTACACGCATCAGATCTTCATTAATTTTGCCAGTTGCATCCTCAACCATACAAAGCCGATAGCTCAGGTAGATTTGTACGTCATCAAATATTGCAGTACTTTATGAATTATTAAAAAGGGTGTAAAGAAGAGAACCTAAGATAGATTCTTGTGGTACACCAGCATGAATTGAGAGGCAGTCAGATAGATTATTATTTACTATAACTGCCTGAGTTCTTCCAGTTAAGTATTTTTGAATAAGGGAAACAGCTGATTTTTTAAAGAGGAAGTTGTGTTTTAAATTTCTTAGGAGTATAGTGTTGAGGACCAGGTCGAGCGCTTTTGATTTGTACAAACTTTGTTGTGAGCTGAAAAGTTGGGCTTGTTCGTCAACTATTGAGAGTAGAAAAAAATTATCTGGGTTGCAGCTTATAATATGAGCAAGTAGGGCTTACATGATTACAGACTAAAAGTCTCTGCAAGAAATCACTTCACTTGTTGAATTTATCGCCATGTTTATGTTATACAAAACAACTATCAGATCGTGCTTTGAGAAACCTGGAACTTCGAGTTGTTAATAGACATTAACAAAATGTAGGTATGCATAATTACAGTACCTTGCCCAAGTAAAAAAATTCAATTTTTTTTTTTTAATTATTTAAAAAGTATGAAGTAGGCTTCTTTTATTTTTCATTTATATTTTGCGTTACCTAGGTAATTATTAGGCTTTATTTGAGACTTCTTTACGGTATATTATGCAACATTTGAAGTTTCTATTAAGTAGTGAATGGTTCTGTGACTAAAAAGTTCAAAAAGTGCTTATTTGCATATAAAAGTTATTTCTGTCAAATAAAGTTCGTGTTTTTCGGTAAGTTCTGATGTTTTACTTTTGTTTATGGGTTAAACTATGCATACAGATAGTCATTATATTAAAAAAAAAATTTTTTACTATTTAATCGTTCGAAAGATGGGAAAAGAGTCAGACCTCTCCCCGAAGAAAGTCGGCCAAGTTGTTGGCCTATTAAAGGCTTTCAACCTATCCCAATATGATATTGCGGGTGTAGTTGGAGTGTCGCAAAGTTTTGTTAAGAATATTAAAAAAAAATGAATCTTGGGGTGTCTTTAAGCCCGAAGAGGAAGGGTAATTGCGGTAGGCCTCGCAACACAACGCCCAGAACAGACCGCAAAATTCGGGATATTTGCACGGCAAATCGAAAATTACCAGTTTCCCTGTTGGCGAAAAAGGTTTCCGATGAAGGAATTGGAATTTCCCAGCGAACAGTGCAGCGTAGATTGGCTGAAATCGGTCTTTTTGCCAGAAAACCAGCTCGAAACCCAAAGCTGACTGCCACCATGATTAGAAAGCGTTTCGACTGGGCTCATAAATACAAAAAATTCACTGTTGAAGATTGGAAAAATGTAATAAAATAAGACAAACTTAAAGCCAATAAGGTCATACAAGTACAACTAATTTTTAACCTTAAAATCGCTATTTCTTTAACTTCGCAGGTTTGTTTCTCTGACGAATCTGTTTTCCAAGTAATAATGGAAAAAACGAAGTTTGTCAGAACGAGACCGGGCGAACAACCAGAGTGCATTGTGCCCACAATTAAACATCCCCCATCCATAATGATTTGGTCAGTTATTTCTGGGAAAGGCACAGGGCGGCTCTATCTGGTTGAAAAGACTAAGAGGCAGGATCAATACAAGAAGGTCCTGGAAACAAGGCTGCTACCGCAGCTTCAAGAATGGTTTTCTGTGGGCGAGCAACCCATTTTTATGCATGATGGGGCTCCCTGCCACAAAGCCAAGAGCTTTGCCTTGAGCACTGCCTTTCTCCAAGAAAGGAGCATCAACGTTTTGGATTGGCCAGGAAATTCCCCGGACATGAATCCGATTGAGAATGTTTGGGAGCTCTTGAAGCGGGCGGTGGCTAAAAGTGCCATAACCACGAAAAGGCAGCTGATGGAGAAGATCATTTTCGACTGGAATCACAACCCACATATCCAAGTAACCGTGCAATCTTGCATAGAAAGCATGCCACGGCGAATTAAGGCACTTATAGCTGCAAAAGGAGAGCACACCAAATATTGATTTTTAGGAAAAGCATGCATCCCCAACTCTTAAATAAAAAAAAATAAATCAATATTAACTAACTAGCAAAACCTTTTCGTCTTTTTTTTATTCCATTATTATATATTATAGTAAACAAATTCAATCTAGAACACATTTATTACAAATTTAGTCACAGCAACCATTTAAGACAAAAAAAAAAAATTTTATGCTGGGTCTAATAATATGGCATGGTAGGTACTGTATGTATGCAACAGCTGGGTGAACAGCTTCGCGAGAAGAAGGGCTCTTCGACTCATACAACGGCCGGGCTTTGGCCTCACATGCAGGTGCTCAGGGCGACAAAGATCAGTGATGCCGTTGTTTAGGTACTCCGAGTTTCTTTGTATCTTATTTTGATACCAGACTAAGAAAATGGAAAAGGCCGCAAAAAAATGCAAAATGGCCCCAAAAAAATGCTAAATAGCTTCAAACAAAATGAAAATACACCCCAATTTGATAATAATTTTTGTTGTTGTTTGCCATGTACACGATTTTCTTTATAGAGGACTACAACTTTTTTTGAAAAATAAAATACAACAAATTCAATGGTTTGAGCAAATTTTAGTTTTATTAGCTCAAAAATTTCATGGCATTTAATGTTTAAAAATAATTTCTGGCACATGGCCTCCGCGACTGCGCCTTATGAACGCTATCCTGTTGGTCCAATTTTGCACCACTTATAGTGCGTCGAATGTTGGCTTCTAAATGACCAATCGTTGCTGGTTTATCAGCATAGACCAGAGATTTGACGTACCCCCACAAAAAGTAGTCCAAAGGTGTCGAATCACACGAACGAGGTGACCAACTCACAGCGTCCATTTCTTGAGATGATTCGGTCACCAAACTTTTGGCTCAACAAAGCCATGGTTGCACGCGCTGTATGGCATCTTGCGCCGTCTTTTTGGAACCACTTCTCCTCAAAATGATTCCCAATGACATGACGAATAAAGAAATCACGAATCATTTGCCTGTAACGTTCGCCATTCACGGTAATGTTGGCACCGGGTTCGGATTTAATGACGCCTTCGGTATGTAAACCACACCAAACAGTGATTTTTTCGGGATGTAATTCAGTCTCAAGAGTCTCGAGGATTGTGCTCACTCCAAAAACTTCCAGTTGATTCTTAGCCCATTCCGTCCGCTGGCTTTAATTCTTGCACCAGTTGGATCTTATATACATGAATGCCAAGATCTTTCCTCAAAATTTTGCAAGTAGTGGACGGGCAGAGACCGAGTTGCTGAGAACGTCGTCGGATCGATTAGTAAACGTTGTTCTGATGTAAGTCTTTCCATGGTAATTTGCCAAAGTATACTAAAAAAAAAGTCAAATACACCTTATTAGTATGACAGCTAGTTTGACAGTTTTCGCTATCAGAAGTCTTATACCTCTATAAATAATACCCAATATTATTTTAGGGACACTTTTCATTTTTTTAGGGTAGTTTTTCATTTTGATCAAATTTTGTGCAAACAGTTTGGGGCCATTATGCATTTTGCTTTGGGGCAATGCAGTGGCGTAGCGAGGGTTGGGGCCGCCCGGGGCAGACATAATTTATGCCGCCCCTAGTAATTTTTGGTGCAGGAAATAAGTCCACGGGAACTAAGTCCACTGAGGGACTTAGTTCCCACATAGTGGGAAATAAAACCACTTTCACGAAGTGGACTTAGTTCCCATGTAAAGTGGGAAATAAATTCCGAAAACTCTGAGTGGTTTTAGTTCCCTTTTAATGTGAAGTAAATTCTCACTGTCGACTAAGAACAAAATAAAAAAATAAAAGATAAAAAACAAACAGTGAACCCAAGCCGTGGGGGTTGAGGGGGGCAGCATGGCCCCACATAGGCATTGCACTCTTTATGGGATCTACTTGCGATTTTGCAACTCATCCCATAAACAGTGCAATGCCTATGGGGGGCATGCTGCCCCTTAGTTCCCGTGGACGTATTTCCCTGCACCGTAATTTTTTCACACACTAAAAAAAAAAAGTTGTCTACGGTTTCAAACAGTTATACTTACACATAATATGTACGTCAATAAACTTGGTAAAATTTCCCTTCAAAACTTTGTTAATTGTTGTTCGTACTACTTTCTAGCAAGTGAAGGAAAAATTAAGCCGCAAATTTAAAATGTTCCCATATTGGTTCCGATTTTTTGGAAATTTAAAATTCTTCAGAAAAACAGGATTCGATTAGTTTTTGTAATTTTTTTTTTATTTTCCTGGAATGTTCCATTAAAATTCCAAGTTTTTGACATACATTTTTAGCATAAGTAAAAGCACCGTCTACCAATTTATCGCGTTTTTCTGTAAGGTCAATGCTTTGCTTGAAGTACAAAGCAGAAATTCCCAACGGTGTCTGGACATGAAAAAAATTGAATATATGCGTTCTAAGGTACCGAAGAAAGTGACCGAATTTGACTCAACGGCAGCAGCATGTAAACAAACCAAGTTCCAAGAGTGATTGGAGCAGCGTATAAATTCTGCTCTGGGGTTTATGTCTTTCAGTCTTTGCTGCACTCACGTATATTTTACAGCCAAGACAACAGTATTGTCATATGTTTGACCTCTGCAATCCATTATATCAAGACCATCAACTTTTAGCTTACTTAAAATCATATCAGAAATGCCTTCAGCTGTTTTGTTCTTTGTTTCGATAAAATCAATAAAACATTCCACTAGTACTATTTTCTGATTTTCATAACGCAGGTGCTATCGAATATAAGGAAATAATATTTGGGCTTTCTAACCTGACGGAAAATTCGTTGACGAACGTTATCTTCTTAAATATTAATGAACTCGTTTTGAATTTGTGGTGACATATATGTAAGTGATAGTTCTTCCACCAATATTTATTCGTGAAATGGGTTCTCGAAGCACTGTAATTTGCGAGTAGGTGCACCAGTTCTAAAAAGTTGCCCCTATTACCTACCACTGGTAATTTCTTCTCTGTTACCACGAAAAGTCAAATTCTGTTTCGTGAGGAATTTAATAATATCGACCATTCTAGTATTTTTTTTTTGTTTCTTTGGCTACGATATTTTTCTGTCTTTTATCCATTTTCTTTTCTGTTCGAAGCCTGGCCTCTAACTACTTCCATTTGCAAAGGTTTTGATGGTGTTGGGGACTTGATTCATGCCTGGCTACTTCGGGATTTTCTTTTTGCCACTTATTAAAAGCATCATATGAGCAAAACTGTGATGCGTTGTTTTTGTCCGGATTTTCAGACAAACGGCAGCAAAAGCAAAATAATGACAATTTAGAAGGAGAATAAGCCATCCTAGAACTTGTAGCGTGCGCCTTTAAAATCTTGTCGCACCGTACTGTACAACATGTTCACAATAAGCCAATGCATCCGCTGCAAATCTGTGCAATCGAGACCAACTTCACGGAGGAAATCATGCGAACGAAACATCAGAAAGAACTATAAAAGCCACGACGCCATTGTACGTGTTCTTTTTCTACTTTCACGAGTGTTTCGGGTCAGTGCCGCCATTGGTAGAAGCAGTGAAATAAAATAAAAATGTTTTTCTTTTGTAATAGTGTCAAACTAAACAGAAAAAGTATTTTCCAATACTGCGGGGAGGTAACCACTGCGCTAGGCAAAGAGAAACCACGCCCGGGCATCACAACTCGAGGAAAAGGCAATTAGAACCTGCGCACCGGCACAGTCGGCAAAAAGTCAGAGAAATCTAACATTTCTCTTACACTGCAAAAGGATTACTCGGCTCAGACCAAGCGCCTTAGCATAAATCCCAGGAAATTATTGAGATTTTATTTATTCGATGAGTGTGTGAAAATATCTCGGCATGTCCATTACAGATTAGGTCACGGGTATCGTTGTTTCTCACCACGTGGATATCCATGTGGGAGCGATACCTGCCGCACTGATCACTCAACTACCAGCACCGACCCGGAGAGAATAAATTCTTCAACCACCTGACATTTCATCCCCCTGTAACGGTGAATATAATTTCTTCACCACCAGCTAGTTCATCCAGTTGCTACAAGAAAGATAACATTTCTTCGCCACCAGCCAGTTCAACTACCAGCCATTTCATCCACTTGCATCTACGCGGAGAATTTAATTTCTTCACCACCAGCCTAACTTCAGAAAATAAAATCTCGTCACCACCACCTGCAACAACGAAGAATAAATTCTTCACAAACAGCGAGACGCTAAGATTAGCCGCGTTTTATTATCCCAATGATATTGATATGGATCCGATCTGATAATAAAACGATCTGGATCATCAGTGGCAAGTTGTGGCAACAGTTGTTTTTAACACATAACAGACGATACCAGGTATTTCAAGTTTCGATTGGCACTCAGCCATATTGCAAATATACGGTACAATGTGACGTCACAATATGATCGCTTGTTGTGTCGGGGGTGTTGCCATTTGAATACAAATCAACATACATTTTGCACTCAATATTTTTTTTTCAGAAACTAAGTCCAAATGTTATGTTCATAATATGCAACATATTAACAGTATTGTCCTGCTAATATTTCCATTAATTTTTGTGTATTACTCGTATATTACGAAGCAAAACGTCTCAAAAGTCGCAGTGGTAAATTATTCGAATATGAAAATATGCTAATTGATTTTTTGTGTTATTAATAGTGTTTCATATTTTGGTCTGGCAAAATTATTATGTTCCTATAATTTCCTATAATTTAAATAAGCAACGCCACGAAAAAACAGGTAGTGAGTTTTGTAATTACATTTTGGATCACGATTAATGATCCCGATAAATATCAAGATCCTGTGTTGCTTTTGTTTTACGTATTAAATTGATCCAGATCCAGATCCGCATGGATAATAAAACACAGCTATAGATATCAATTCTTCCACCACCAGACAGTTCCATTACCAGCATTACAACGAAGAAGAATTTTTTCCACACCCAGCGTTTAAACGAAGAAAAATTCTTCGAACATCCGCGACTTCTATTATGTAAGCATAGTCTAATAATTATTCTTATTGAGTAGAAATAGTTTCAGGTTAAGATAAGATTGTAACACAGGTAATGCCATTTGAATTATACCAAATACATATACTTTAATAAAAAACTTTACAACAGCTAAGTCCAGATCAAGCAGACAACGAGTTGTGCGCACAAGCCGGAGTCAGCAAGTCAAAAGGACATCAATGCATATCATTCAACCTCGATTATATCGAACGTCTGAAGTGCTAACTTTAAGTGTATTATTCGTTTGGCATCAACCATTATTTTCTAGCTAGATACTTGTATAGCTTAACACGTGCTGTTAGAGGTTACTTCCACCAGTGTAAGAAATTACTTCCGAAATATATTTAAAGCTTGACGTTCTATTTTTAAGTAAATTCCTTGGGGTATATTTGGTATCCTCAGATCTCAGAATCTTTATCTATATTATTTTGACTTAGACCTTATTGTGTGAGGCATTAAAATAAATTCATATAAATTAATTACAATTTCGATCGGCTTTAGCATTCGGGTCTTAGATTAAGATCTTTCAATGAATAAAATTGTGCTTATCTTTATCCGAACCAATGTGTTGATTTAATAGCGATGATAGGCTAGGAAATTATTTTTGGCGATGGAGAGGTGTGACAAGTGATAACAAATGGAGTTGGTGTAACAACTACATTAAGGGGTTACCTTATAACATAGCTAGGTAAGTGGATTCACGTAGGTGGTGGTTGACCTGAATCACTTGGCAGCAGTAGGCACGCTTGCGATCTCACGGCGTTAGCTCGACGGTGGGGTGGGATCTTGCTGCTTCCCTATGCATACATACATTTTTCGTGCCTGGTTGATATGTTTTTCTTTTGATATGAAAAGGGGGTGAAAGAGAAACATTTAAAGAAATAGGTATGTGAGTTCAAGAGAGAACTATTTTAAAGTGGAAAAAGAAATCGGTGTATGAACGCGAACACAGCTAATGTTGTTTCAGATGTTGTGAAACATCGGACTTGCCCTCCCCTTTGCACTCGGATAGAACCGGATGCACCATGACTACCCCTTGTCCATGTATGTATCTGGGATAGTCCCTACTGAAACCCTTGCAAGTATCTACTCGGTCACATCCTTGTTTGCAAGAAGTCTTACGCGCAAATGAATTGCATATTTAATTTAGGAAAAATCTTATTTGAAATGTAAAGGAACATATAGTTTATTTATTTAAACTTTCATGCTATATATGTGTTGCGATGCTTCTATCGCAATTGTTTTTGTTGATGTCCAGATCACAGTGCTTGGTACTGTGACTGGGATTGATGATTACAGTGAAACACTATAACACCTGAAATATCGCGTGGTGACAGCTTCAAGCAGACTCACTTGAAGAAATTAAAAGATCTTGGCAACTGTCGAACGATATCTGCTCATTTTTATTTTTCCTCCAACTACAAGGTGGCGCAAAAGTTGTCATCTGTTTACTTCACAAATGTCAAAGTAAAATTGACATTTGCCGCCATTTGCAAAAATTATAGCATCTTCCGATAGGTTTTCAGCCCTTGGGTGTGCCTTAGGCAATTCTGTGTGCCAATGTTCTAAATGATCCAAAACGTTTGACATCTATCCTATGTAGTTTTCAGTAGGATTGGTGAACGCCACTGGGTGATGACTTTTGCGCCACCTTGTATTTATATAATAAAAATGCTTAGTCTAGGTTTTTATAAAGTTATATTAAATTATAGCGTGTAACATGAATACAGCAGACGAACAGTGTCTGTAGATAACGTTAAGATAAATTCCAAAGAGGTGTCTTATTTTTATGCTGATAGAGCAAACGTGTCCTACAGTATGTTTGACAAGGAAAACAGAAATAACATGTTACAGTGTGGTGTAAAAGAAGATTGCAATATTAAAATTTATGGTAAAAGAAACGAGAATAAATGTGGTATTCTTAAAACTAAACAATATGTCTTAAATTTAAGGGCATAGTGCAAACGCGAAAACTATAAAGAAATATATATATATATATATATACCTATATATATATAAGGAACTTCATTGCATTCAGAAATATAAGATTAAAGTTGATTAGTATATATGATTGTAGAGTAAGTTTTCAAGTAAATTATTTACGTATCTATTTAAGTACATGTAATTTTAAAAGTTCAAGTATGAATATATGTAAATCAAAAAAAATCGAAAAAAAAGAAAATTATATTTGGATCTTATTGGAATAACATAAAAAAATGGGTTTGCCAAAGAAACTATTTGATTGGTACAATGTGTACTTACTGTTTTCCCGTATTGCTGAAATTTGTGGCCACAAGTTCCTTCGAAGATTACGTATGATGAGGATTCTGATGTTTTTTTTTTTTTTTTTTTTTTTAGCACTTTGATGCGAGTAAGGTTATTTAATCGTATGTATAATTTCTTAGGCAAAAAGTGGAATACATTATTAAAGGGCATATGCACTAAGAGTGGCTTTTAACGTTAGGTGAGAATGATTTAGGCTAAGATATCTATATAAAAATGAATGCAATCACGACAAAAGAAAATAAATTTGTACTCGCACTGTTGGTTTGGTTTAATTAGATTTAAGTTTTGATTTCTCCCTTTTTTTTTCTTTTTGTGGGAGATGATGATCTGAGAGGTGATGTTATCCTATGTTGGTTCGGTGCGGTTTACGTGCAGCGATCCTCGATTGGCTTGACCGCGTGCACTTGGCGACTGGAGCAGCTCACTTTGCACGTGTGTCTTGAGTTTGCTCGGTTGAATTAGCTTTTGAAAACGCTCTTAATGATCAGAGATGATCAATTAAGATGCGAATTATGTAGGAAAGGAATTTCTCCTTTCCTTTATTGTCGCGGACGCTCCACTCGACTCCTTTATAGTTCGTAAAGAAGTTAGCGAGCTTTAGATTGGAGGCGTCCGCAAATTCTGTGGACGCGAAAGGGTAGATAAGCACATGGTAAGTGAATCTAAGACTTGAAGTTACGTACCTTTTGTTTCAATGTTTCTGAAAAAAGATTTGTAAATCTTCTAATGTGCCTATTTAATAGTAACACTGTTGTCCGTTGGAGTAAGATTTGTCCTCAGATTCTTGCGTGAACAGATTTGGCTTGGGGGGCGGCAGGTCTCTTGAGATTTCAACAAACTATTGCGAACATAAATTCAACAATTAACTAAAGGATGGATTTTTTTTTTTTAAAAAAAGAAGGACTCACCTCAAAAAAAAATTTATTTGTAATCCGACAGTTTTTTCTTGTGTTTGCACGCTGTGTAAAGTTCTTGATGAAAAGACAACACCTTGCCACGATCACTTGTTGCACGCTAAAGAAAGAGCGCGGCGATCGTGCATTGCAAAGTAGGTATCTATTGCTGGCCGTGTAGGCCATAGTTCAGTGGCAAACAAAATAAAATTCACATTATCCGAAGGGGTGCGTTGGTTCAATGTCCGGTTTGAGCCATTGATTTGTGGGGAACGTTAAATTTGAAATTGATCGAAAATTACAAAACGAAATATACATAATGTGTGGATTAAGGTGTTCGCCACAACCTCTAAACAGTTAACCGGCGTAAGGTAACCACGGAGCTGTTGATTATATTCTACAGTAAAGGGTGGGTAAAGCCGATGATGCAGCAATAATCTAGTGCTGCTTGGCCACGAACATCTGACCGTTTCTCTTCTCTGTTTCGTATTTTCTCTCATGCCGGCATCATTGGTGTCTTTTCTTTTTTTACAACTTTCAATTTGACTTGTGAACCCTCGCGGTTCGCAAACCTCCTTCGGACAGGATAACGACGTTTAGTCACTGTATAGTGGCATCCTTTTCTAATGTGTTTTCGGACGCATGGCACGTATTTTTTTTACTTTTTCGCCGTTAGTCAATGTGCGATAAAACCTTTCTTTTGTTAGCCGCCTCTTCGTCGTTCCTGTCTTTGCAGCAGAAACCGTGTCGCTTAAATGCTGCACTACTTCTGGACTTTGTTGCAAAAGTAGCAATCTTATATTTTGATCTACTCGTATATCATTAAGCCACTTTCTAGCCACTAGCTGATTCCAATGCTTTATCAGTCTCAGTGTCAATGTGTTCAATGAGAGAATCAGAGACAGAGCCGGACTCAGATCCGGAGTCGGAGCCATAATTATTGACAACTATATTTGAACTATATTTGGATTTTCTTGTTAAGCAACACAAGGAATGTCTGAGTACTTACTGTGAAGCAGTGGTAATGCTGCTAAATTTTGTAAATGATTTCGTTGGGCTGAAAAAAGAATCTGTTTTGTAAATTTTGTATACCTATTTGAAAAAATTAACCTGCCGCCCGGTGTACCTGCCGCCCGGGGCCTGTGCGCCCCTTGTCACCCCTCACTACGCCACTGGGGCAATGTCGCATACATGCAATAGAACCATTTTTCATTTTGAAAAATAGACCCATTTTCGGGTATTTTTATACCCTATTCTAAGGGTATATTAATTTTGACGCATAGTTTGTAACATACCTTAATATTGCCCGTATACCCCTAAAAGTTACTATATTTATGATCAGCATCGATATTAATGTCGATCTAGCCATGTCCGTCCGTCCGTCCGTTTGTCGGCAAAAATTAGCCTTTAAACTGGACCTAGAGAGCTGAAATTTTAACCATATACTCTCTAGGGTCCCAAAATAATCAAGTTTACGAATTTTTGAAATCCGCCCATAGACACGCCCACAAACTCAAAAATTTTGGAAAAAATCGAATTTTGAGCTAGAAAGCTGAAATTTTTTATATATGATCTATTGCTCCTAAAACTGCTCGGGATAAAAAAATTTCAAAATCCGCCCACTGACACGCCCACAAATAAATAAAACAATTTTTTTGAAAATCCAAAGTTTGAGCTAGGGAGCTGAAATTTATAATATATACTCTCTAGCGGCCCTTTATGCTCATGTGTTAATTTTTTTAAAATCCGCCTACTGACACGCCCACAATTAAATAAAACAATTTTATTGAAACACCCAAGTTTGAGCTAGGGAGCGTTTTTTTTTGATAAAATCCTTTAAATGTTATATAACAAATTATGTAGAGCATTCTTAACAATTCAACCATACTTAGACTTTTGTCAACCAACGACCATACCACGTCGAGTTAATCGGTTCTCGTCAGTCGTTCCGCAGCTCTCTTCGAGATAGGGCGGCTAGTTAGTGTTCAGCGAAAAAAAAAAGGAAAGTGTATCCAATATAAGCGATTTAGTCAAGCGATTTTTAAGTCCGAAGTTGGCTTAGTAAGCAAGGTGTCCCGCTCTGACGCCGGAGACTCGGTTTCGATTCTCGGTCAGTTTTCAATTTTTAATTTTTTTTTCGGGAAAATAATGATAGAGACACAAAAATAAACAAAAAAAAAAAAAACAAAAGTGCCGCAACGTATCAGGCGATGGACCCCGGAAAATCGGTGGTCTCGCTTACGGGTGTGGGTGTGCCGTTGCGACGTGTTGTGTGAACACGTGAGCCGGCAAAAAAATCAGCAGCAACAATAGCAGTAATGAAAACAGCGGCAGCTTGTATGCCAAGGGCAGCTTTAAATGCCATTAAAGTGACACCAAGTTCAACAGCGGTTTCCGCGTTGCCCAGGCGGGGGTCTACGCAGGCAACACCAGCTACAACAACATCAACAACAGCAACAACAACAACGCCAACAATAAAAGCTCTCGCTACAACGCCAGCAGTAACTGTAAGCGAGGAGTATAGGACAGTGGAAAAACGGCGGCGGAAGTTAAATCCGAAGCCGAACCTTTCAGCCAAAAGAAGGTTAGACTTGGCAGGCCATAGTGTGGCATCATCGGTGGCTGCATCCGATGATGACGGATCACACTCCAGCTCTTATGAGTATGATGGTGGAGAGGGCCGGTACGTCGGAGAGGGAAACTCCTTCAAGGCCTTACCGGTCGATGACGAGAAAGTCGTCCAAATGGACGAAGAAAAAGAGGATGATGAGGAGGCGCAGCTGGACAAGCTCATAAAAGAGCTGCTGGAGAAGCGCGACCAGTTGCGCAGTAAGAAGCTGCAGCAACAGCATCAACAAGCTGTGCTCAAGCAGCAAGTGCAACAACAACTGGAGGTGAAGCAACAACAACGGCAACATCAACAACAACAACACCAACAACATCAACAAAGTTACGGATGTCCTTTCCGAGGACACTAAAAAAATACCGAACACCAACCTTCGGCTGGTCCAACAAGTTCGTATTAAATGAAACACTACTATTTAGACTACGTTATAATTAATTCTTTATTTCCTATACGATTCAATATTATCACGACTGCACTGCTTCACGTCTGGATTTAGATTGTCCCACCGCTGTTCAATTCCTGCTTCAGGTGGTATTGCTTCTCATGCCCAATCTGCTGAGTCGCCCAATGCATGCAGCGCGTGCATCCGCCTGTATCGTGTATCCGTCATCGTTGCAATCGTGGGAACATGCTGAGTCGGCGGGAACATGTTTGCGCGTGTCTGATCAGGTTCAGGGTGACGAGGGGTTTCAGGTGCGGTATGCCGGATGATGATAACTTCATCGTTGCAATCGTGGGAACATGCTGAGTCGGCTGGAACATGTTTGCGCGTGTCTGATCAGGTTCAGGGTGACGAGCGGTTTCAGGTGCGGTATGCCAGATGGTGATAACTCCTCCCCCTCTGAAAATCTACGGCCCGTAGATCTTGCGTGACCTCAGGGTCAGGCTGTTACTTGTGATAGGTTAGAGGATGATATTGCTGGGATGTCGGGCTTAGCGTATAACTTCTTTCCGATCGTGAGGACTGCCGATGCCACCAAAATTAGGATTGCAGCCTCTGTAAGTATAGATATTTTAAATTCTTGGGTTAAATTACCTAGGCGTTCTATGTTCCGAACGCTGAGATCATGCACGTATCCCAGATCAATATCTCGGTCATGGTAGGTGATGTTCATTAGCGCCGGGGGAAGTGCTTGTAAGGCTGTAGCCAAAGAACTTGAAAATGTTCTGCCCTTCAGCTGGATACTCTCATTTCTCAATTGGATGATGTATGTACCTGTAAGAGACTTTGAAATATTGTTAGCGACTAAATCACCCCTGAAGTTAGTGACAAAAATTGTATCTTCTTTGATGAGTTCGATGACCTCTTCTTTGCTTGTTTGGAAGGTACAAGGCGCGGATCCCCCTTTCAGAAGCCGGGCGATGCAGTCATCTTCGGGAATTTTCTCCAGCGCTTTGTCCTCGCAGATTGTTGAGTTGTTAATTGATAGGCAACTTGCTACGATGCCGTAAGTTGCCCTGTGGTTGACGAGCATCTTTTTGAATTTTAGCCTGATCTGTTTTCCCTTGATAACTGATGGCCTTGTTATTAGTAGGTTAAATTCTTCTCTTCCAACCTTTGGCATTGAGATAACATACAGCAGCATCGATCCATTTGTGAAGATTGATGGCGTCCCATATTCTACTGCCTCGATTTCGTTAGCGTACGGAAGGGTCTCCAACTCGCTGATAACCTTATTGATTTCCTCCGTATTTAGTAGGTTTGTATTGATCAGGCCACTCTTTGCCATTTGGCAGGCTCGTACTATTTCGTTTATCTCGCCTTTTATCACTATGATTTCGTCCAGTGCATCTTGTTCGAACCTTCCAGAAACCGTGTCCTTAATCCCTTGTTCGTATCTGTCTATCACCGAGTTAATTCTCCTAGTAACGTCTTTCGTAATGTCAAAAAGCTTCTCGTTGATTTGGTATTGCTGATTGTTGTTTTCGATGATTGTTTCCTGGCTTTGGAGGATTTTGTTCCAGTCGGTAGCGTCAGGGCTGCCAGCTACCCACTTCCAGGCTGTTCCAATCCAGTCGATGGACCTTGCCTTCCTTTGTGAGTTGCCTTTAAGCAACCTGAGACGGTCCTTTATCTGCTGCACATGAAATTCCATTATGCGTTTTCTGTCCTGATCCTTGATGTTATCGCTTATGGCATTGGTTACTCCGTCCACGAGACCTTGGAATTGCGCTAGGTCAATAGTATGTACAAGCTTAAAACTTCCATCGACAATCCATCCTCTACTTTCCTTTAAAGAAACTATGGGGGCCTTGTAGTCGAATATCTGGAATCCTTGAGTGACGGACAGAAGCATGAGTCTGTGAAATAAATAAAATGTTCTTTTCTTCTCTTTTATGCTCCTAGGAACCCTAGGTTTTCTCTAAGATAGGTGATGTTAGAGTGGAATCTCCGCCTTCAGTAAAACGACAAGAATCTATTTCATTGTTATAGACATTTTACTTGGCTAACTTAAGACTAACATTTTTCTTAAATTAAAAATTAGTAGGAAAGCGCTTAAAAGCGAATGATTCTTTTATCTTAAGACTAAATGATTTGTAATTATTCTTACTGTCTAGTTGTAGGTGCATTGCTAAAGTAGTTATGATATTGTGCATACACTCCCCTTTCTCTTTTTCATATATTCATTTCATATATTCATTTCTTATTCGTTTTCATATATTCATTTCAAATATTTTTTAAATGAGTCTTGTGTATTTTTCGGCCACTGGCTGTGGTGACCGTTACCTTGTTGTCCTTTTGGACAATTTCTCTGCGAAAAATGGGCTTATTTTTTGCCTGAATGCCCTTGACCCTTGCAAAAACGATGTCGCCTTTACGGTAAGTTTTTGGCTTGGATCTTTTTTTGTTTCGTCGCGCGTTCGTCGATTTTTGTTTGCGCATAATTTCCCCCTTGAGCTCCCTATTCACTCTTTTCCGGAAGTCAACCAGTTGTTGGTAGTTTATTCTTTGATACCTGTTAAAGAAAATATCTGATGGTTTCTTCCCAGTAACAGAGTGAATGGAGTTATTGTACCTGTCTACGGATATATTTATTAACTCTTTGAGTCGCAGGCCTTTGTATTCGACTCTGAGGCATCTGAAGATTTCCAGTATCGTAGAATGAAATCTCTCCACCTGTCCGTTCACCTCACTTCGGTTAACGGGGGTGCGGTAAAGCTTGATTCCGAGCAAATTTATAAAATTGAGCACTATTGGACTGAGAAAACTTCTCTCATTATCAGTCACCAGTATTTTTGGGACTGTGAAATAGTGCAATATCTTGGTAATTTTGTCCCTTAGATGGAGGACAGCCCTACTTTTTATGTGAAACAATTTACCAAATTTCGAGAACTTGTCTATACAACTTATAAACTTCTCATTCTGGATTTCCACAATGTCTAGATGCAGAATTTCGCATGGGTAGGAAGGTATAGGCGTAGCCTGATACTCCGGATTGATGGGATGTCTATCGTATTTGTTAAGTTTACACACCTCGCAAGTGCTAGTATATTTTTTGATTAAGCTATTCATCCTCGGAAAATAGTATTTTTCCAGGAGTTGGTCCTTATTTTCCTTAGCATTGCGGTGAGCCCTTTTATGCTCACTCATAATGAGTGTTAGCACGCGATCTGGGTCCCCGACGTCCTCAACAATTCTTTGCGTGATTCGGAGCTTATAATTTACAAAGTTTTCCAAGTATGTCTCCTGAAGCAGAGCCAGATGTGACTCCGGAATTTTGATGCCATTTAGTATATTAGGCCTCAATTTGGTTTTAAGGATTTGTGAAAGGACCTCTTTGCTTGGGTTCTCTATTGCCACATAGTGGCGAAGGTAACCAGGATGAGGTTCTTCATGAGCTTCAAATCCTTTTCCGATTTTTATGACAATTTGGTTGCGAAATACGTTCAGCGGCACTTCGACATGGGGAATGAAGTCAGTGCTGTCCTGATCAGCGCTGTGCATTGTACCTATAGACGAACGTAACTCACTCGCTGTTTCGGTTATTGAACTATTTTTTTCGCTCTCGCGACCCTCACTCGCTGTTTCGGTTATTGAACTATTTCTTTCACTCTCGCGACCCTCGCTGGCATCGTCCGTTACCGAACCTTGTTCGCAAGCCCTAGAGTTGTGTGCTGTCTGAGTGCCCGCCGAGTCGGATAAGTGATTGACCTGGGTTTTAAGTCTCGATAGAGCGTCAGCAACTATGTTCGATTTACCAGGTTTGTAAATCAATTCATAGTTGTATTCCTCTATACGAGCTTTCCATCTTTTTAATTTTGCATTGAAATTTCGGTTACCTAACGCGAATGTAAGGGGTTGATGGTCTGTGTGGATGCGTATTTTCCTAGCTCCGTAGACGTAGGACCGAAGGTTGTCGAGGGCCCATACGATTGCCAGCATCTCCTTCTCGTTGGTCGCGTAGTTTTCTTCGGTCTTGTTGAGTGACCGCGATATGTACGCAATCGGCCTATCCTTACCAGAAATGTCCTGTGAAAGCACCGCCCCAATCGCGTAGTTTGAAGCGTCTGTGGTCAAATTGAATGGCTTTTCAAAATCAGGAAAAGCGAGAACCTCAGATGACGTGAGCAGAACTTTAAGATCCTCAAATGCTCGCAATGCCCCCTCATCCAACCTGACTGGAATGCGTTTCGACTGACTTGCCTTAATCTGGGCATTTTCTCCCCTTGTCAGGTTGGTTAAAGGTTTTGCCACCTTGGCATAGTCACGAATAAACTTCCTGTAATAGGAAGTGAGACCCAAGAAGCTCTTCAGCTCCTTAAGGTTTTCCGGTGGCAATAATTTCTGGATAGCAGCCACTTTGTTCGGATCTGCACGTATGCCATCAGGGGTAATAATATACCCGAGAAATTCAACCTCGGTTTTTAAGAAGGTGGTTTTCTCCAAGTTAACCTTGAGATTTACCGCCCGCAATCTTGAAAGGATTGTATCTATGTTGTCGAGAGTCTCGTTCATGCTTTTACCAAAAATGACAATGTCGTCAATATATACATAGCATATCCTACCGATGAACTCTTTCAGTACGTCATCTATCGTCCTTTGGAAGATGGCCGGTGCATTTTTAAGGCCGAATGGTAGCCGAAGCCATTCGTACTTCCCGTTCATGGTAGAGAATGCTGTTTTCGGTGTATCGGACTCCTTCATGGGTATCTGGTGGAATCCAGATGTCAGATCCAATGTAGCAAACCACTTTGCTTTACCCAGACTAGCTAACGTGGAGTTAATGTCCGGAATGGGGTACGCATCCGATATTGTAACTAGATTTAGGCGTTTGAAGTCAATCACCATCCTGTACTGAAGCTCGCCTGTAGGCTTAGGTTTTTTAGGCACGACCCAGATGGGTGAGTTATAAGGGCTTCTAGAAGGGCGAATGATGCCTTCTGCAAGCAAGTCCTCAATCTCTTTCTCGACTATTTTTCTCATACTCCCAGGGTATGGGTAACTCTTAGTGTAGACAGGTTCGTCTGTACTAGTCCTAATCTCGGCCTTCACCGACGTCTTGACTGGTTCTCTTGCGTTAAGAGGGCCGAAAACGTCTTTATATTTCTCTACCAGCATGGAAAGTCTGTGCCGTATGTCGCCGGGGAGGTTTTTATCACAAAGGGCATTGACTTCTGACGACAACTTATTCTTGAGTGGAATTTTCACCCTCTTTGGTAATGTAAGGGTGTCCTCTTTGCGATCGATGATCGCTTCTAAATGCTTCAGAGTGTCGTCGCCAATGATGCCGTCGAAAGACTTGAGGCCAGGGAGAACATAAAAGGTTATAAGAGAGTCGTTTCCGACTTCCTTGAAGAACTGTCCGGTGACTTTATGGGAGATCTTTACATTGCCGGCCGCCGAATTTACTAAGAATGGTTGAGCTAGGCGGCTTGCCCCGTGCGACACATGTGAGCCAATAAAATTTTTATTAGCTCCAGTGTCCACGAGAAAGCTCAACGTCGTACCGTTCTTGAGGGTATATTCTATGTATGGTACGCTGGATAAGCGCCCGTCATAAAATTTACCTCCTCATCACAAGCCTCCTCCGCTGTCTGACGGTATTCTTCGGGGCAAACTTCGTCGCTTGTTTGCAGATTGTAAACCCTCTGCTGTTTACGGGGAAGGTTATCAGAGTACGCTCTCCTCTTGAAAGGATTGTTGCGTGGGTGATTCATATAATTGACCTGTTTAGTTTGCACAGACCGATCTACATCCATTTTTTCATGGGGTTTTGGACCATTTGGTCGTGGGGGTGCTTCGGAATTTGTGGGATAGTAGTTTTGACTATTTGAAAAGTGGGGGTTGGGAAGAAATCTTTGTGGAGGAAAGGAAGGTCTGTTATCCCTCCTAAAAGATTGGTTAATTGGAGCTGTTACGGTATTTCTCGCGCTTGGTACATGAATCGCGTGATTTCTGCAATTCAAGTTTTGCATTTCGAGGCAAGAACCGTACGCCTCTGGGAGCGTTTTTGGTTTTTGCATAATGAGCATTCGAGACAAGTCTCCGTTGAGGCCCCGTATAAATACATCAAGCGCGCGATTGCGGTATGTCTCAACTAGTGCACCCACCGTTTCCGGCGAGTAAGATTCTGTTTTTATTTTATTGATTATCAGAGAAAATTGATGGTTGACATTGGCATAGAATTCGTCCAACCTCGACCCCCTCTGCGCGAGTTGGTTGAGTTGGTGCTCCAGCGTCCTTATGTCACGCTTATCCGCGTAATGTAAGGACAGAATCCTCTTGATCTCCAGCCAATCGTCGTCGAATATGTTATAGGAGATCAGTGCCGAGTCGGCCTGTCCCCTAATTTTTTGTCTAATGTGCCGCAATATGGCTCGGTACATTGGTTTATCTTTAATGATACTGAAATCCCTCAGTATTCCTTCTACATTATGAACCCACGATATGTATTGCGTAGGCTCACCCTCAAAAATTTGCAGCTCTTTGACACAATCGGGAAGACGACTTATTTCCTTCAGGTCGGCTTCCGTCTTGGGCTCGCAAAGGGGTGCGTCTCCGCGGTTGGGTCCCAATTCAGGGTGATTAACTGCCTCTACTGATCTAAGACGACCGTCAAGATCCTTTAACTGGGCCAGTATAAGATTTACTGCCCCGGTTAACTCAGTTACCGATTTAGCGATCGCGTCCATTGTTTAAACAATGCTTAATTTTAGTATATATTTAAGTAAAATATAAAAGCAATACGCGTGAAAAAAAGGGAGCGTGTAAATGCACTACTTATTTATATTTTATATGATTAACAATGCACCTTACCTTTGCTACGGCTACTTATTTCTCCTTAATCTGGTTTCTCACAAATGTTCTATTTTATTTTATTTAAAATTGGCTATTTCACTTTTATTTAAATCCGCAATTTATCGGATTAATTTTTGTTTTTTTCTTTTTTACTTTAATTGCTTTGGTACAACTTTTGCTTCTTTTTTTTGTATTCTTCTGAATTACACAATTTATAGGATTAATAAAATTAAATTAATTAATTTTGTTTTACTTTTTTTTTACATCAATTACTTTGGTACAACTTTTCTTTTTACAACTTTTATTTTTTTGAAAATTTTCCTCTTTGTATTTCAATTACTTTGCTCACTGCTCTAACACAATATCTTTATTGAATAAGAAATCTTTTTTTTATTTCCTGGTGTAGTCACTTTTTTTAAAAAATTTTTTTTAAAATTCTCCCTCTTTTTTTGGGTGTAGATTGTATAACTTTTTACTTTTCACTCACAATATCGAGAGACTGTTCATTGTACACTGACTTATGTAGCCTTAGGTGATTAGATCCTTTTCGTTGTATGCTCTGTTGAAAGCAAATAAAAAAAAAATTTAAAACCGATTCGATTTTGTTCTAGGAACTAGCTCCGGAAGTGTTGTGTTAGTCCCTTTTAGTCGCAAGCGTTTATTCTTGCAAGCGACCTACTCGCGGCACAATCAATCTTCACTCTCGTATCCGTCCTTCGGCGATGACTATCATGTTCCCATGGGTATGATAGTGTTTGTTGTTGGAGGGTTAGTGCCATTACTGTGTTCCCATGGTTACAGCTGTATGCACTCGATAGAGTGTACTAACCTCCTGTCCTGTCTGAAAGGACACAACAATTCGCGCTGAAGAAAGGATACGAGATTTGAGCCGGTCCCTGCTCGGGCGCCAGTTACGGATGTCCTTTCCGAGGACACTAAAAAAATACCGAACACCAACCTTCGGCTGGTCCAACAAGTTCGTATTAAATGAAACACTACTATTTAGACTACGTTATAATTAATTCTTTATTTCCTATACGATTCAATATTATCACGACTGCACTGCTTCACGTCTGGATTTAGATTGTCCCACCGCTGTTCAATTCCTGCTTCAGGTGGTATTGCTTCTCATGCCCAATCTGCTGAGTCGCCCAATGCATGCAGCGCGTGCATCCGCCTGTATCGTGTATCCGTCATCGTTGCAATCGTGGGAACATGCTGAGTCGGCGGGAACATGTTTGCGCGTGTCTGATCAGGTTCAGGGTGACGAGGGGTTTCAGGTGCGGTATGCCGGATGATGATAACTTCATCGTTGCAATCGTGGGAACATGCTGAGTCGGCTGGAACATGTTTGCGCGTGTCTGATCAGGTTCAGGGTGACGAGCGGTTTCAGGTGCGGTATGCCAGATGGTGATAACTACAACAACACCAACAACAACAACAACAACAACAATCTAAACAGTCGCGGAAGGACAAAATACCACCCATTAACGTGAGTAATTTCGACATTGTAGATAGCATTAGGATTTGTAAATTAATAACAAAAAATTTTCATGTGAAAAGGCTTTCTGCTAACAATCACATAATTATATGTGAAAAAATAGAGGAGTACCAGAGGGTGCGCGCCGCTTTGGGAGAGGTGAAAACCGAGTACTTCACGTACACCCCAAGGCAGCAAAAGTTAAAAACCGTGGTACTGAAGGGAATCGATCCCTCAATTAAAACGGAGGAGCTTGAAAGAGAGCTAAAGAATTTTGAAAGCGACGACCTCCATTTCGTGGGGGTCAAGCCGTTTTCCTCCGCTGTGGCAAGGGGTGGTAACCGTCACTTACCATTCTTCCTAGTCCAGCTTACTCCCGACAGCAAAATCGACAGGCTGCGAGATATCCGCTTCCTGTACTACCATGCTGTAAGGTGGGAGAAAATAAAGAGGTCAGATCGCATACTTCAATGTATGCGCTGCCAAAGGTTCGGGCACGCCGCAGCTAACTGCAACATGCAGTTTAGATGCGTGAAGTGCGATAAGGACCACATACATGGTGAATGCTCTCTAGGTAAGGAGAGAGTCGAAGACCGGAGTGTACTCTCCTGTGTGCTGTGCAGGAACTCTGGACATCCCGCCAACTTCAGGGGTTGTCCAAAGTACCAAGAATTTAAAAAGAGAGTCCAGGCCCGCAAACAGCAGTCTGAAGATGATAGGCGTCAGAAGAGTCGCTCGTTCGCAAATTTTGTGGCACCCAACGTGTCCTTTGCCCAAATGGCAGCTGGACCGGGTCAAGCCCACATGACATCAAACCAACCAAAGGTAGCCCAAAAGGCACCTGAGGTGGATCTGGACTTAAAATCGATCAGAAGGTCTCTGCACGGAAAGATCGATAAGTTCCAGAAACAATTAAATGAACAAGCGGCCCGAATTGACTTTATATATTCGGAGCTGTTTGTGGGGTCTGGTGTGCCATAAGTCTAATGGCTGCGCTGGATGAGGGAAACTTAAAGATCCTTGCTGTGAATGTTAATTCACTAGTCAGGATCGAGAAAAGAACGTCACTTGCCAATTTGTTGAAAACCGAAAACCCGGATGTGCTTTTGGTTAGCGAAACTAAGCTAAATCAGAAGCACAAATTGGTATACAAAAATTATCATGTAATAAGAAGAGACCGGCCTCACTCCACTCAAGGAGGTGGGGTTGGAATCTTAATTCGAAAAGGCCTGCGCCATAGGGTTATATATAGCGGGGACGTGCGTAGGTTCCAGTTGTTGGAAGCATGCATCATATGCATTCCTCTCCATAGCCGGAGGAGAGTGTATGTGGTGTCACTTTACGCACCTGCAGCACCTCCACCTAACCAATTTATGACAGAGCTCGAGATACTTTTTCGTAGTCTGCAGCTGAACTCGGAGGAGAATTATTACTTCTTAGCCGGAGATATTAATGCCAAACATGCGGCATGGGGAAATGTTACTGCAAATCCCAGGGGCAACCAGTTTCACGACTGGTGGCGCCTCAATATGATTGAGTACAAACTCGAGTTGTACGCGACGGATATCCCTTCTTTCCCAAGAAGCGGTGCTTTCCTGGACTTGGCCTTAACGGACGCAAGACTTCAACTGACAAACATAGACCAATACACGCGGAACTGTTTACGTGCGTTTGAGTACGATAGTGACCACTACGGACTCGCCGCCGCAATACGGATCCCGAACGAGCAAACGCTGCTGGAGGAGTACGAAGCAGTGTGTTCATTCGATTATCGGAGGGCACAATGGTCGCGCTTCTCCAGATTGTTAAAGCGAGATATACGTTCGAGTGGGATCGACCCACCAACAAACAGTAACATGACAAATGATGACATTGATCGGCATTTATTGCAAATGGACGACGCCATCAAACGAACTATGGAACGAACTATTCCTCGGGTAGGACGTTCCGACGACGACCAGACAGAAAAGTACAGAAACCCTACAATCGACGCACTATACCGACAGAAAAGTAGACTGCTCTCGAGGCTTAAACGGCTGTACAGGCAATTTACTGATCGCGACGACCCGGAGGTAAGGATGCTGAAGTCAGAGATCCGAATCCTGAAACAGCTGATAAAAGAAAATTACAGAAAATCTGTAAGTCTGTATTGGGGCAATAAAATTCGTGCTATTAAAACCTGTAGTCCGAATATGTTCCCACAGATAAATAAGTTGTTCAGGAGGAAAGATCACAATGATATTCCTTGTGTTCGAATCTCCCAGACAGCAGAGAACAGACAGACAGTACTGACTGCTGGAATAAGTCCAGAAAGTGTCGTTTCAAACGACGATTTTTTCGTGGTCGAGGACCCACAGGAGAAAGTGGATTTGCTGGGCGCTTGTTTCGAGGCCGTGTATACGGTGAACAATCCTGTTGGCCGTAACCACGACATTGAGAATAGGGCGCTAGTAAGCCACTTCTATCTGCGCACCGAACTTGAGAATTGGCGATCTGAGAATAACGGATTCACCGTGTTCACTGATGAAAACCATGCTAATGCAGTTGTCGCTAATGGCCGAGATGCATCGCACTTGTTCGTGTCGAAGGATGATCTTCTGTGCATCTTCGAGTCACTAAAGAATAAAAAATCGACGGGGATGGATGGTGTCCCAAACGTCGTATTGAGACACCTGCCTTTGGAGGCTGTAGATATTTTCACCACGCTGTTTAACAATGCGCTGAATAATGCACATTATCCGGCGCATTGGAAGGTAGCTGTGGTACACCCTATCCCGAAAAAATGTAAAGATAGGACGAACCCTGCCAATCTCCGGTCAATTAGCTTGCTTCCGAATATTAGCAAGGTCTTTGAAAGGGTTGTCAATAGAGCCCTGTTAAAGTGGGTCGAGGACAATAACATAATCCCGGACAACCAGTTTGGTTTCAGGGCGAGGCATGACACTATTCATGCCGCGTCGAAACTGGTTTCCGACATTCAGTGGAATAAATGCAAGAGCCAATGCACGGGTGCTTGTCTGGTTGATTTTGAGAAGGCTTTCGACACCGTATGGATGGTATCCCGGTCTTATACCATCGCTACCGCAGCGCGAGAGATAAGCGGCTCCTCCATGACGGGGACGTCGCCAATGCTCATGAGCTCCTCCGTTTTAGTACCGCAATATCGGAGAGGGATAGATTCGACACGGAAAAGCAATTCGCCGAATTTTGGTGGCTTGTTGAGGGGGGAGGGGTCAACATGCCCTCCCAGGACGGTGCGTTACTCTAGGTAACATCCTCTTAGCTTATAAGTTAGATTAAGTCAGCTAGGGCGTTTTTGGGAAAGGCCGGGCTCGCCAACGTGTGGTGGTGCTTCCGGGAGTTGACTGACGCTGTAAGGCTTCAGTCGGCTCACGGCGGCGCGTGTGCACGTTGACGACTGCCAGGCGCTCGGAAAGCAATTGGGATTTTGACCACTTATTGCGCCAGGCAACGAGTGCTCAGAATCCTAATTATAGTTAGAATACGTTAAGTAGTTTAAGTAAGTAGAATAGGTAGTTTGTAATTTGTTTTATATAAAATCTCAATAATGATACCGAGTTTTAGTAAATTTTCTCGAGGAATATATATGTAAGATTAGTTCGTAAAATAGTTCGTAGGCCGAAAGGCAATAATTCTAAGATATAGTTAAGTTTATAGCGTTCGCATAAGGACCAATAAATAAGAATAAGTATCCTGTTAATTTTAAGTTAGGTTTAATCATTTTTGTCTAGTATGTAAGTAGATATTTATCAATGAATAAAAAAATGAATTTCAAAGTCAAAAAGTAATCGGTTCTCGTCAGATCACCCTAATTAAACGACGTTGGGCGCGGACAGAACGTAGATGGGGGACCGTTTGAGAACAACAGCTTGTCGTTGGCCAGTCCCATCTACAGAGTTGCGGTAGATAATTATACGTGGTATCACAATGGACCTAAATTGGTGTAAGTGTGTCGGCTTCTGCCGACAACCACATAAACCTAACCTAACCTAACCTAACCTTTGTTTTTATTATGTTTTCTCGATTTTGCATTGGAGCCCTATTTCATTCCGCCCAACAATAGGTTCCATAGTATTTTCAAACGTGCCCCTATGTCGCAAACAGTGGAAGAGTGAATCACCGATCATGACGATTCATAAATTATCATAAAATACAATGAGAAATTATTTCCCACAAAAAAGTGGAATTTTTTCCAACTCGAGGTGAGGTTATTGCCCATGTGAACTTATTTCCCTGCACCAGACTTTTTATAGAGAAATATAGATTCGATTTGCTTTTTTTTCTATGCATCTCTATGCTTCTCATATACTGTCAAAATTTGTTAGGCAGTGAGTTTAGGCACAACACGGATGTTTCATTTTCAGTGGTGTTTCTTTAGGTTGGAGGATTTTAAATAAATTTCTGTAGGCAATTGATATTGAATTGGTGCAAGATTGCTGTCAAAATCGCAAGGTAATAAATTTCCCTGGAATGCCTTTCGATTCAAATCCAAACATACGGAGATAAATAATTACGCAACGATACTCACCTACACACAGAATATAATGGCAGTCGTGCCGCCGCACCGCCGGGCCTGAGATCCCGATAGCGGAACTTTAATCCGAGATATTTTTTATATTGAACCATTGCGAAGGCAGTTAATTTTATTTCGATAACGCAGAGCTTAGGGAGTTAAAGAAGCCAGTTCATCCAATGGCTTTGTAATCCTGTAATAGAAAACCTCTTCATCGCAATCGACCCCTTAAGGGCAATTTGTGGACTTTATCACTGGTGCGCTATCTCTGGGTGATGCAAAGTGACAAATTAGGGCAATTAATAGTGTCAGTGGAATTCTCCAAGTCTGAGAATATTTTTTTCCGATCAGCGAGCCCACCACCCCTTTTTAGATGGCAGCGGCAATGATTACGTGTTAATAGGACCCATTCATTATTATGTTCGTTCTCCATAGAAGTATCTGTTAAATGTGTACCTCTATCGACGAATATATATGTACGCGACGTAAAGGGAAAATCAAATAAAAATAAGATTCTCAATACATATTTATCTATAGGGTTTTAGGTCAATCGAGAGGAAGCTGTTTGCCTTTGCCCGCACATATACTGGTCAAGTGTATGTCCATAAGTCAGTACATAAGTTTGAAGTTGGGTCCTTCGATACATTATGGCAACAAGTGGTGATTGCTACCGATTGTCCTGGTGGGAATTCGGGTAGAAAATGTTCGCAATATAACCCTTTTATGTCGTTGCAGTTATTTGTGGGGGTTCTTTTGTTTCTCTGTTTTCAATAGTATAGAGAATTTAATTTTATCTATTTGGAAGGTTATTTGTTTTTTTGCTTGTTCAAAATTATGAGCCAGCGAATAACAAATTTAATGCGGAGTTGAAATTAGTGGTTCCGGTTCTCTTAAATTTAATTTTACATCGAGAAAAGGGACTACAAATTTAAGTTTGGCACTGAATTTGTTATTGGAAAGGGACAATGCAATCGTCCTTGGTATGATATCTATAACCAAAATATTGCCAGACAGTAAATAATATTGCTTTAACCCTTTCAAAAGTTCATTTTAATGATTGCATCAATAACCTTTTCAACGGGTTATCGCTGTCATCAGTATCATTATTTCTGTTTTAGAATTTATGTTATAATATTTCACTTTTTGGGTCACCTCATAAGATATCCATATAAAACTTTCATGACGAGGCACAATCGTTTGCCAAGGAATTGTCGGAGCTTCTTGGAAGGTTCAGGATATTTTTTTCTTGTAGTTTTTGGCAATTTAACAAAATTTATACGGAAACAAAAACAGAAAAAAAACTATGCGATTCGATGTAGAGATACTTTTGCTGTTAATGCAAAAATCAGAACACTTAAAGATAAATGTTTACATATGCTTACCAACTGTATTTATTCTTGGTAAGGGTCTTTCTATTCTAAGCAAGAGTTTGACTTGTTGGGATTGAAGTATTAAGTAAATGTCTGAACATTCGTTTTTTCATCATGTCGTACTCGTACATCGTCTTGAATGAACGCAGCAAATATTAATGATTCGACTGTTTTAATCAAAAGACTGCGTGAATATATGAAAATAGAATAAAAATATGATTTACTCGCTGCACCCGCCAATAAGTTCGTGTGAACTATAAAATAATTTTCTGTAACAGACTCGAAAAAACAAAAAAAAAAAAGTAACATATGTATTTGATTTTATGAATCGTCCATACGATTATCATGTCATTTTTTAGTAGTATATTTCTGAATTCAATGTTAAAGGATTGCTCTCAGCGAGGACATAACAGTTTTGGGCACTCCAGTGAACCAAAGAGGTACCTACATGATGTAAATGAAAAAATACATATTCCAAATGGAAAAGTAATAATTTATAAAACGTAAGGATCTGTCCATTGGTTAGTTAGGTTAGGTAGATGGATGGCCTTTTGACGGGTGTCACGGCTCACTTAGACCAACAGTTTGGGCCCATTGTGTCCACTTTGGGATTCTTTAAAAATGTTGTTAACCTGAAAAGATAAACAAAAGAAACCACCGTTTAACAGCTCAATAACGCGCTTTAGTAGAATCACAGGGATTCATATCAACCAGATCCTCAAGTTGCTCGAAGAAGTAGCTGCCAAGAAGAATGGCAAGGCATTCGCATAGTAGGTGACGTATAGATTCTATTTCTTCAAAGTATCTGAAGCTCCAGCAGCAGTCGTTGTGCAGTATGCCCAGCCAATCCGCATGTAGACCAACTACACAGTGTCCTGTGACGACCACCGTCAGTGTTCGAATATCTTTCCGGCTTAGCCCGATTATGGTTTTAGGTCTCATTTTGTTAACTGCTGGCCAGAGCTCCCATATGTGTCTGCATATATCAAGGTTGATCTAACGTAAGTTTGCTCTACTCATGGATTCGGTGTCGATATTTAGCGATAACCTGCTTAGCGGAGTTCCCATTGATTTTAGGCCCTGGTACCCAACATAGGGCTACCTCATTTATGGTTGATATCTCGTCTAGGTAGTTTTTTACATTTTAACACCGCCCTTGAACTACTGAGTCCATAGCCTTTATAGCCGCTTGGCTGTCAGAGTAAATGGTGATGTGCATGTAGGCTAGTTTCCATCTCTTCACCTCTTTGGCAGCTTGAGTGATTGCTGCTGTCCCTACCTGGAACACGGTGCATTCATTGCTGAGTCGAAATGATTAACTCAGGTCCAGAGACTCACAGAAGATGCCTGCACCTGTACCCACTTCCATCTTGGATCCGTTGGTGTAGGTAGCTATCTCCTCTTCTCCCGTGACCATTTTTTTACTCCATTCGCTTCTTTTGGGGATTTTGGTAGCGAATCTCCTTAGCCAGTAGCTACTTTCTTTTTCGATGCAGTTCATCGTATTTCCACGGAGACATGTCCGTATGGTTTAAAAGACCAAAGTCCCTACTCTCTGACTCTGATGGCCGTTTTAACCGCCTTGCTGCTGTAGTAGATGTCCAGGGGTATGAGGCTAAGTAGTACCGCCATAGCTGAAGTGGGTGGGGTCCTCTAGGACCCTGTTATCTCGATGCACGCTGTCCTTTGGATTTTGGTGAGGCTTGAGCGATACCAATTCTTTTCGGTAGCCTTCCACCATACCGCTGCGCCATATCTAAGAATGACTGGCTGTGTACAGCCAGTTCACCAGATAAGTTTGGAATCTTGTATGATACCCAGGTACTTTGCAGGTCTACTTCACTCATTCTTGGTGGTTTAAAGACAGGTATTGCCCTTCTTCTTGTGAACAGCAGGATTTATGTCTTGGATGGGTTTACCCCCAGTCCTCTACCCGCAACCCAGTTGTTGACAACTAAGAGTGCGTAGCTGAGTCGCTCGCTGAGAGCTGGGATGAATTTGCTTGGGACTAAGATTGTTACATCGTTGGCATAAGCGATCACTATGAAGCCTTCCTTCTCTAGTACCCGTAATAGCTCGCCTATTACCAGCTGCCATTTGAGTGGAGAAAGGACGCCGCCTAGCGGTGTTCCCCTACTAACTTTCCTCTCAATGCACATATCTCCTAAGTAAGACTTAATCCATCGTGTGCCTAACATAAGACCAATCCAGTCGCAAAGACTGCCATCGAGATGGGACCTTCTTAGGCTGTGCAGAATCGTGTCAGCTTTAATGTTGTTGAAGGCTCCTTCTATGTCTAGAAACGCGCTCAAGTACACCTTTCTGTTATAAGGAATTGATTGATGATGCTTGATGAACTGAAACTACACTATGTAGTGTGGTGTCTGTAGATCTGCCCTGCATGTATGCGTGCTGCGATTTCGGGAGGTAGTTGTCGCCTATCGCATCTCTTACATACAGATCAATTAGCTGTTCCATTGTTTTCAGCTTGAATGAGGACAGACTAATAGGTCTATAGTCCTTTGCTGTGGTGTGGGCGGCTTCCCCCGCTGTTGGGATAAATATGACCACTGTTTAGTTCCTTTGAAAGATGAAAACATTATATCCGCAATTATTGAAAACACCATCTCAGACCATTATTCGCTATTCTGTCGTCTAATAAGCATAGCAGTATTGCTTGCACAACACAATGTGATAATCTGGGATAAAATCTATCAAAAAACTGAAGCTAATGACTTTTACGACGACTCCTGCGTATATTTAAAGAGGCCTATGAAAAATCAATCTCTAAAGTAAAAAACAATAAGAGAAGCAGCACAATAAGCCCATGGATAAATAATGAAATCTGCAATATATACAAACAAAGAGATACTTTATATAAGCGATGGAAGAATAATAAAAGATGTATCCGGCATGCGACCGGGTACAATCATTTCAGGAATGGGTTAACAAACAAATTCAAAAATTGAAAGCGGATTATTATCGAGCCAATTCCAGGAATTTAGAAAAAAATACTTAAGCTATGTTCACACGATTGCCAGATCTGAAAATATTGTCGTGAAAAAATTGTCAGGCGTTAACGACGTTTGCAGACTCATTTGCTATTGCCAGATGTGCTGTGCTTATGACAACTGACAATTTCTTTATTGTCAGATAATTATTTCTCACATTTGAACGAGGAAAACGAAGTTTCGGTGCTACTTTTTTTTAATTTTTGAACTTAATTTAATTTAATTTTTTTTTTGTGAAAATGAGTGAATACGTCGACGTAGAAAACGATCCAGCATTTCGGCCAGTTGTACTTCTACAACTTTCGCACAAAGTCTAAAACTGTAAAAAAAAGATTCAAAAACCGTATCGAAAAATTTTGAGAGCGTGGTCCCAGGATCATTATACCCTATTCTAAGGGTATACTAATTTTGACGCATAGTTTGTAACATACCTTAATATTGCCCGTAGACCCCTAAAAGTTACTATATTTATGATCAGCATCGATAGTAATCTCGATCTAGCCATGTCCGTCCGTCCGTCGGCAAAAAATAAGCCTTTAAACTTTACCTAGAGAGCTGAAATGTTAACCATATACTCACTAGGATCCCGAAATAATCAAGTTTACGAATTTTTGAAATCCGCCCACAGACACGCCCACAAACTCAAAAAAACAAAATTTTGGAAAAAAACGAATTTTGAGCTAGAAAGCTGAAATTTTTTTTATATGATCTATGACTCTTAAAACTGCGCGGGATATAATATTTTCAAAATCCGCCTACTGACACGCCCACAATTTATTTTTTTTTTTTTTTTGAAAATCCAAAGTTTGAGCTAGGGAGCTGAAATTTATAATATATACTCTCTAGGGGCCCTTTATGCTCATGTGTTTTTTTTTAAATCCGCCTAGTGACACGCCCACAATTAAATAAAACAATTTTATTGAAACACCGAAGTTTGAGCTAGGGAGCGTTTTTTTCGATAAAATCCTTTTTCATTCAACCATACTTAGACTTTGTCACGCCCACTTATGAGGGATAGGAATAAGAATAGGGTATCCAACAGTTCGCCCAAGCGGACTGTAGCCCGTCCCTATGTTTTTAAATTTAATTCAGGAAATCGTGACGCGACCCAGTTTGTGGGATGTTGGATGCGCAGAATATAAGCCGCGGAAAGAAGCCTTATGACAGGAAGTCGCGGATGCCATCCATATGACCCTCATACTGCAAGGGCAAATGGTTGAATATCCGCATAACATTCAACAGCAACCTTGACAAATATGGTAAAAGAAATCAGGTGCTAGCGAATCAATCCCTATGATATCGAAGTTAAGCCAATGATGTTTCCGGAAGCAAATAAAGTTCTCCTAGCTAGATATCGCAAAGTCAACACAAGCCGCTCAGCCGCTGAAATGCTCGCGCGCATATTCATTTTATGCTTTTGGACATGTGGACGTGGAGTCACCAAAGCTAGCAGATTATCGAATTGTTTGGAATTCATACGCAAAAAATTGCGATACAATTCTGGCTTTTCAGCTCTCAATTTGTCCTCCTATTAATGGCGGGCCACCCAACCCTTCGTCCAAACCCGCCGACGTTTCTGTGGCGATTCATCCTCCTCGCTACTTTCCAATAAGTATGCGGCCAAAACAATCGCAAGTGCATCGGATTTAACGGTTGTTGGCTCATTTTTTAGGGTAAGGCAGCGGGATTTAGGCAGAAAATGTTTCATTGTGGTGGGGCCACGCATACAAACACAATGGCGGTGGGAAATTGAAATGTGATTGCTGGAATACGACTGGACCGATTTCGATGATTAAAGTCTCGTTTTAAAGGTTAGAGGGGAGGGATTTTGGTCATGCTTATCTCTGCCAAGAAACATCATACCTGTCCAATTTGCGCGACGAAAATGTACACGAAATTCACGCCCCCATAATTTAAATGGGCGTGTCCAAATGATAAAATCATAATTTTATCGAAATCCTTAAATTCACACCTTCAAAGTGAGTGGTCAATCATTGAAATCGGTGCAGCCGTTTGCCCACAATCATTTATTGCATTTTGGTGGTTCCACTAAAATCAGTCGAAGTACCAGGCGCCCAGAATCAGAAAATTAGCAGTAGGTATCCGCAGAACTTTGTGTGCTGCGTACGCGTCAGACGCTTTTTGGATTGGTGAAATCTCATGCGTTTTTGTCATGATATTGTACAGCCCGTAATATATTTGAATAATAAAAAACAATATAAACATGCATATAAGGAGTGTCAATAGATGCGAAAACCAGATTGATGTTGATAATTTTAATTCAAACATTATGAAAATTCAAATGTTGATACTAAAAGTTCTAAGTTTTCACTTCTATCGGCAGTCCCTATAGTGCCAATTTTTTTTTTATTATTTCTCATTTCTCAAACTCACTTCACATATGCAGAATGAAAAAACAATTTTTAATTTGTCTGATAAAGCCTGTCAACGGATCTGGCAATTCATTTGTTAACAAACTTGTGACAGCCGTGTAAACTGACAATTTTTAACTTGACAACGCTGCTCGTCAATAAATGTGCTACTTGTTTCATAACTGAAATAAAATATGTTGTTCACGCATGCAATTTCGAGACATATCACACTGCAACAATACCTTTGGTTTAATCAGTATAATATCTAATGATTAAATATTGAAGTTATTGGGTAATCTTAAAAAAAATATATTAGCGGGAAAAGTTAACATACGTGCAAGTGACCTGAAAGAAAATGCTGTAATATTGGCCTGTTATATCGCAACTCAGTAATATGAGTTTGAACGAATCTTGTGTACCAGATACGTTAAAGGTGGCAGTAATTTGCCCAATATTTAAGGCAGGATCAAAAATCGACATCCTCAACAACAGGGATATATCTTTCCTACCAGCAATCAGCAAAGTTTTGGAAGAAGGCAACAAAACTAAAGGGTTATGTCCACCGGTAGAAGATCATTAACGGAAACCATCTCAATAAAAACCATAATATGTTGGTCATCTTTGTAGATTTTAAAAAAAGCATTCTGATACCCTATCACATGAAAAAATAATTGAGAGATTAGAAAGCATTGGAATACGAGGAGAAATATTAGACTGGTAACAAGCTATTTAAGAAACCGTGAACTCAAGGTTAACGTTTTAAATAATTACAGCTAACTAGAACCAATAACTTATAGAGTACCCCAAGGCTCAATCTTAGAATCATTGATATTTAAAATATACATAAATGGTATGTTAACGGTTCAGCGAAAATTGTTGGATTTCATTGCGGGGATGATACGGCAATATTCGTAAGCCACAAAGATCTATAAACAGCAACTAAAATTATGCAGTCAGAGTTCGTCAAAGTTGGTGCCACGATTCTGGACTTGTCATCAATGCTAAAAAACGAAAGCACTGCATATCAGACCTTCCTACGTACTTGAAATTAAAATTCAAATAAATTTTCACCAAGCCCAATGTCTACACCGGAATGCACAACAAGAAAATCTGAATTCTAGTGATAGTTGTACAGATATTTTGAAAATGTGAGTAGCTACAAATACCTTGGGGTGGAACTGGACTGTTTCTTCAAGTGGGATCTAACACTTTTTTTTTTTTTTTTTTTTTTTTATTTTTTTTATTTTACTTAGCGCAACTATGCAAACAAGCCGTGAACGATATGCACCACCTAAGTACCTACACCAACTACAGTGTCCTGAAAAAAGTATTCTTTTCACTTGTGGAGCCGGTTCTAAGATATGGCATACTAGCATGGGGCAATACAACGAGGAGTTAGTGTAGGAGCGCATATGCGATTTCAATCGCACGACTGCTGAGTCGCCAAAAATGTAACACACACATTTCAATGTGAATGCGCGCACATAACATCTACAAATCGCAGCCATTATTATCCTGCGATTTGTTCCATTTTAAGCGCGACGCGATTGTCACCAAAATAAATGCCTCATATCAACTTCAAGCAAAATACACACACGCGATTTAAATCGTTGCGATTAAAAAATCGTTGTCGCAACAAGATGTTGGTATGCACGCACTTGCGGTTTTCTATCACATCATAATTTAGTCGCAAAATATGACCCCCTTGGTTTTATACATGAATGCACTCATATACAACTAAATAATCGCAGCGATTAAAAAAATGCAACAAGCTCCATTTTTAGAAACGATTTTTTTGCCGCAAATTAAAATGGCACATATGGATTGGCATGAATCTTATCACACTTTCGACTTTGAATAGAAGTCTTGTTAGTATAAAAATTGATTTCATGGCGAAGTGTTGCATTGTAGCTCTGTATTTATAATTTTAAAATCAACAAACTGGTCGCAAGTCGCAAGAGCGCACGAGTTCATGATCACCCATATGATACAGTTTATTTTGCGACAGAACAATCGTCAACAATCTGCCGTTTGTTAGCCGTAGCGGATATTCGGTCGCATGTGTGTGTATTGACATTAAAAGCAGTATGTTCTATTTTTTTGCGGCTAAATAAACGTGCGACAGAAGACCACAAGTGCGTGCATGGTAATTTTTTTTTTGCGACTACGATTTTTCTATCGCTGCGACAAAAAATCGCATATACGCTCCTAGCCTTACTCGATGGATGTTCAACGATTGCAGAACCAGATATTTAAAAGATTACTACTTGCATACTTAACGGGCTCTCGACCCGTGAAGAGTACCTGCCTGAGACATAGCAGCCTTCCATCCTCTACGATCCCGGGCACACTGCTTCCGGTTGCCCACACCAAGCGCTCTGGTATCCGCGATGGCTTGGTCTTTGAAACGGAGGTTTGGTCTTCCTTGTCTTCTCGAACCTGGGGGCTGGGATTCAAGATCCTCTAGACTGGAGCATTCGCTCAATGTGGCCGAGCCAATGTAGTCGACGTATTTTGGCTGGACTACATTCACATCTTGGTACAGCTCATAGAGTTTGCGGTTGTATCTTCTCCTCCATTCGCCCTCCTCGCACACAGGACCGAAAATCCGCTGAGTAATTTTTCTTGCGAGGGAGCCCAATAACAACACTCCCTTCCTGCTTATCGGCCAGTACTCGGCGCCATAAAGCAGAACTGGCAGGATAAGGGTTTTGTAAAGCATACATTTCGTCCTCCGAGTTAGGAGTTTTGAACCCAGTTGTTTTGCCAAACCGAAGTAGCAGCGGTTTCTTAGGGTAATTCTTCGCCGGATCTTCACAAAGGTGTCATTCGTTTAGTTGATGTTTACTCCGAGGTAGATGAACTCCTTAACAACCCCGAAATTGTTGCTTTCAATAGTGACGTTTTTTCCTAGGCGGTGGATAGATATTTGTGTGTTTGTTGATAGCATGTCTTATTACAAGGCCAACAGATTGATAAAATCGCATGATAGCGCGTCCCCTTGCCGAAATCCGGTGCATATTTGAAGTAGTTCGGAGGAGCTACTTCCAAACTGCACATTGCAGCGCGTGTTTTCAGTGTCACGCGACACATCTGAATCAGTTTTGCCGGGATTCCGCATTCGGCCATCACCATATAGAGCTCCTGATGATGTATACTATCATACGCGGCTTTGAAGTCGATGAATAGGTGGCGAGATAGGTGGTTTGTCTCGACTTGAAATTCGTTGGTCTTTTCCAGGATTTGCCCCAGTGTGTGAAAATTCGGTCTAAAGTTGATCTGCCTGGCCGGATGCCTCACTGGTACGTGCCGATAAGTGTGTTGCAAAACGATTTCCAAATGGAATGCTCTTTAAAATTGAACCCCAAACGTTTCTGGGGTTTTGTCAATTCTAAGAAAAAAACCGATGGTTATCCATCGAAGCTTACTTACAATAGTTCTACAACTGATGATTCACTAGACGCAAGCAATATGTTTGCAGATCATTTCAGTAAGTCATTTTTAGGGAGACCCTCTTCACATTGCTGATCAATATTTTAGTTATCTAACTAGCTGTTCTCAAATAAGTTTTAGTAGTATCTCATTCGATTTGGAAACAATTTTATAATCACCCATGTTCTGCATTTCGATCGAAATCGAATTCAAATTTCACTTTCACCTTGCAAATTCACAAAAAGTGGAATGCAGAACATGGGCCAATGTATTTCTTCTCTGAAGACTGACTATTCATCAGGTCCCGATGGCATTGCACCGATTGTTCTTACAAAATGCAGTCAAGCAATTGCTTCATATCTTAAGTATCTGTTTCAATTGACCATTAGTACAGGTCAATTCCCTAATCTATGGAAAAGTGCTTTTATCACACCTGTATTTAAAAAACGCGAACGTGGGGATATTACTGATTATAGGCCCATCTCAAAGCTTTCGTGTATCCCTAAGCTTTTTGAACAAATTGTTTGTGAAAAGTTAATATTTCTTTGTCACAATATAATTTGTAATGAACAGCATGGATTTCTAGGAAACAAATCCACTGTCACTAATCTATTAAGTTTCTTGCATGATTGTTCTAAGGCTTTAGAGAATAAGGACGAAATGGATTGCATATACACTGACTTTTCTAAGGCTTTCGACCAGCTGTCCCATGAAATAATCGTATTTAACCTCAGGGCTTTTGGTTTCCCACCATGTTTCATAAAATGGGTTAATTCATACCTCAGATCAAGGGTTTATCAAGTGAAATTTAGTGGATCGCTATCTGTATCTTTCACAGCTCAGTCTGGAGTTCCCCAAGGAAGTCACCTCGGACCAATTTTATTTATACTTGCCATTAATGATGTTAAGGCATGTATAAATCACAGTAATATCCTGATCTACGCTGATGATATGAAAATATATAAATCTATCACTAGTCAGCAAGACAGAATGTTTCTTCAATCTGACATTAATAGCTTCGCAAATTGGTGTGATAAAAATGGTTTATCCCTGAACCCAACTAAATGTCAACATATGACATTCTCTAGAAAGACAGGGATAGTCTTTCCACCTTTCATTATTCTCTGTCTCAACATATTCTTTGTAATGTTGATAATTTTAAGGATCTTGGGGTTTATTTCGATCCCAAACTGGTTTTTGCCAAGCATATCAATTTTATTGTTAATAAATCTAATTCTATGCTGGGCTTTATAAAAAGGTGGGCCAAAGTATTTAATGACCCTTACGTTGCTATGTCATTGTACAATTGTTTTGTCCGTCCGATTCTAGAGCATGCCTCACAAGTTTGGACACCGTTCTACAACATTCATTCAAATCGAATAGAGGCCATTTAACGTAAATTTATTCGATATGCACTTAGAGGACTTCCATGGGATGATCCATTTAACCTTCCTCCTTACAGTCAACGTATCAAGCTTCTTCATATGTTACCCCTTTCTCAACGAAGGCTTAATAGCGATATCATTTTTTTACAGCAGCTTATATCCGGGCAAATAGATGCACCTGACTTGCTGTCGTCTATTGGCTTTAATTTTCGTGGTGCTGCCCATAATTTACGCAGTGTTGAATTCTTTGACGTTAGGTAAAATGGTCTTAAGTCAGAAACTGCAGTTTTTCGTTAAACCAAATTTAAAATATTTTAATTATTTGCAAATCGGGATTAAATTAATTATTACGATGGGGAGCAGTTGTGCTTAACCTAAATCGTTAAAACCAAACGAAAGAGAAAAAAAATTGAGTTAAACCCAATCAAAAACCCAAAATGCAATTTATTGACTTAAGACCTTTTTGCCTAACGTTAAAGAATTATTGTTTAGCCCCCAGCATAGAACGAATTATGGGAGGCATAAGCCTATTAGTCGCATGAGTAGAATCTATAATCTAAATGATCATGTGATTGACTTGCATGTTAGTAAAATTAAGCTGAAAAATATTTTGCGTAATAATGCTTTAATGTCTTAAATTGTTTGCATGTTTTGTGTCTGTGTTAGTATTTTATAGGTACATAATTATTGTATTTTTAATTGGTTTGTCCTTACTAATACCTGCACTAAATGATGAGCCTGTGAGAGCAGTTTTTAGTGCCGGCAAATTTCTGCTCGTGATAGTTGGTTGCTTTAAGCACTCCACGACACAGAGCTGATAGCGTATTAAAATAAAAGACGTTCGACAAGAGCAGGGATATGCCTCGATAGTTCTTGCAAGACATAGGATCGCCTTTTTTTGTAGATGGGTCATATGGAGCTTATAGATAGTCCAGTCATGGGGCATGTTTTCTTCCACACATACTTGGCTGATGATTTGGCGCATGCGCCCTACCAAAAGATCACCACCGTATTTGAAGAGCTCCGCTGGTAAGCCATCAGAGCCTACGGCTTTGTTGTTCTTAAGCTTTTTTATAGCTAAGCCAACTTCTTCTATACTGGGTGGTGGAACTGGTTCTCCATTGACTGGACGTGGGTTCTCTTTTTGCCCTATAACTCTCTCTACATGATGCCCATTAAGCGGAAATGCTGCTTAAACACTTCTACGATTTCCTGCGTTTCGGTGACTGTGTTTCCTTCGCTGGCTCAAAGATTAGTACCTACGCGCAAAAAGTGGATCAAATTGACGAGGAAATACACAGAGCTATAAATTTTAAGTCTTAAACAACCGTTTGAATTCACTGTTATTGAGCAATACTACATTGGTCAACAGTATAAGCGGTCTCTTGACATGATCTCAGCACCAGACGACGAACGCAGGGTTTCCTGCAAATGCCAAGAAACAACAATTCATACGTTAGACAACAATTCATACGTTAGACAACAATTATTTATTACATTTCAAAACATCTTCAACAGACTACCCAGCAAGTTACACAAAGTTTCATGAGAGGAAATTAAATAAACGTATAAAAAAGAATCTACTGAATACACAATATTAGCTATAGCAATGAAATTAATATACTGTAAAATGCATGGTCTAAAAAACAACCTTCTGCAGAAAAGCCTCTTAAGGGCTTCGCAGTTTATAATTGTAAATAATTAAAGAAGTGAATATGAATTGAATAAAGTTGAATGGAATCGAATTGAATATTCTAAGGGTATGATTAATTTTGATCCATAGGACCCGAAATAATCAAGTTTAAGAAAAATCCGCCACTGGCCCACAGTCTCAAAAAAACAAATTTATCGAATTTTGAGCTTTTTTTTTAGGGCCTGAGAATGCTAATTAAGTTTTCTAAAACCCACCAAAAGACAGTTGTATCGAAAAGTCAAAGCTTGAGTTACGAAGCTGCAATTTTGAATATTATACTCTCTATGGGACTTCAATGCTCACGTTTAAATATTTTTGAAATCCGCCTACTGACACGACCACTATTTAAAGCATAGGGACGGGCTACAGTTCGCCCTAGCGGCTACAGTCCCCTTGGGCGAACTGTTGGATACCCTATTCTTATTCCTATCTCTCATAAGTGGGCGTGACAAAAGTCTAAGTATGGTTGAATTATTAAGTACGCTCTACATATTTTGTTACATAATATTTAAAGGATTTTATCGAAAAAGACGCTCCCTAGCTCAAACTTTGGATTTTCAAAAAGTTTTTTTTTTAAATTGTGGGCGTGTCAGTGGGCGGATTTTGAAAATATTTACACATCAGCATAAAAGGACCATAGAAAGTATATATGATAAATTTCAGCTCCCTAGCTCAAACTTCGACTTTTCAATAAAATTGTTTTATTTAATTGTGGGCGTATCAGTGGGCGGATTTTAAAAATGTTATCTCCCGAGCAGTTTTAGGAGTCATAGATCATATAAAAAAAATTCCAGCTTTCTAGCTTAAAATTCGATTTTTTCGAAAAATTATTTTTTTTGAGTTTGTGGGCGTGTCTGTAGGCGGATTTCAAAAATTCGTAAACTTGATTATTTCGGGAACCTAGAGAGTATATGGTTAAAATTTCAGCTCTCTAGGCCCAGTTTAAAGGCTTAATTTTTGCCGACAGGCGGACGGACTAACGGACTGACATGGCTAGATCGACATTACTATCGATGCTGATCATAAATATAGTAATTTTAAGAGGTGTACGGGCAATATTAAGGTATGTTACAAACTATGCGTCAAAATTAATATACCCTTAGAATAGAGTATACAAATACCGTATTATTGAAAAACCATGGTAAATGAAAATCTTTTTCTACGCAAAGTATGTAGATACAGTTGTTTTGAACAATTCCCTTATATAGGGTCTTTCATTAAGGACTTGACAACTCCTTTTTTAAATAAAATGCAAACTTCTTGAGATATCTCAAAAAATCTATTAGCTTCAATTGCTATCAAAACATTTATGAATGGAATTCGGCTTGTAGCCCAATACAAAAAAGTCTTGAGGCATTAAATCCACGATCGGCGGCCAATAGAGGTTTCTCGAGATAACACGTTCACCGAACTGAGACTTCAATAACTCGATTGTTGCACCTGCTGTGTGGCTTACGGCACCGTTTTGTTGGAACCACATTACACTGATGTCCAATTTAATTGCATGAAAGAAATAACGTTCCAACATGTCTCTGTAGCGAATACCTTTTACCGTAACGTGACGGTCATTTTCATCGACGAACAAAACGGCCCAATGACGCAAACGGTATGAAAATCGCACCAATCAGTGCCTTTTTGCGGATGAGGTGTTGTTTCATGAAGCACATTAGGGTTCTCAACTGTCCAGTAATGCATATTTTGCTTATTTACGAAGCCGTTTAACCGAAAATACGCTTCATCGCTGAAGATGATTTTGCGATGAAATTCTTCCATCATTTTCTTCCATCATGTCCAGAGCCCAATTCGAGAACGTACGTCGCTTAATATGATCAGGTGGCTTTAGTTTTTAGGTCAGCTTGATCTTGTAAGGGTGCAGCCTAAGATCCTTACGCAAAATTCGCCATAATTTGGTGTGGGAGAGGCCCAATTCTTGAGAACGCCGTGAAATTGACTTATTTGGCTGGTTTGCGACGGACGCGTCTACGGCAGAAATATTCTCCACACTTCGGGCAAAACGTAGTCTCACTGGCATGGCAACATCAAGCAGCGAATATTCTGACTCAAATTTTTTCACTTGCCTGTCTACTGGGACGAGAATTGCGGCCGAAAATTGGCGTTAACGATCTTAAAGTCGCGACTGAATATTTTGACACTGACAGTTTATTAATCGGCTTAAGGGTGCGTTCACACTAAAAGTTTGAAGTTGTCAAGTCGCTTATGAAAGACCTTTTATAATGTTTTCTGACATGCCCATTTTTAGGGGTTTTTTTGATAAAATCCATTAAATGTTGTATGACAAAAAATGTAGCTCCTACTTAGGAATTTGTACATACTTAAATGATTTGCCATGCCCAGTTTATGAGGGATAGAAATAAGAATAGGGTATGCAACAGTTCGCCCAAGCGGACTGTAGCCTTTTCCTATGCCTATACGCTTATGAAAAATTCATTAAAATAAGAATCAACGATTCAAAGTCGAAAGCTTTAATTCAAATAGTCGAATGAATGTAATTTCATACAAGCAATGAATCGGTCATAGAATCGGTATTCTGTGAGACAATCACCAGCACTCCTACTGCGACACAAAGCTCTTGTGAAGTCAGGAGGAGTGCCGATGTCTCTGAGGAAACCAGATGGCGAGTTAACGAAGATGAGGATCAAGGGGCACTATTGCTACTAGAAACTCACTTTCCTGGCAGCTCGCCTAGTACTGAGCTAGGAATCAATACCACTCCAATCAGACCTCGGAGAGATGACTGGGAAAGAATATCAACCATCTGTTCTGAGAGTCGACTGAAATGGGCAATAAATTCCTTTCAGCCTTTTAAATCTGCCGGTGTGGACGGCATTATAACCGCCCTACTACAAGAAGGGCAAGGGGTACTAATACCACACCTGCTAAAAATAACAAGGAGCAGTATTGCCTTGGGCCACATACCAATGCAATGGAGATGAGCAAGGGTTGTGTTTATACCAAAAGCAGGGAAAAAAGACCCCACACAGCCAAAATCCTACAGGCTCATCAGCCTTACGTCATTTCTTCTGAAGATGACAGAAAAGGTTGTGGACAATTATTTAAGGGAAGATGTACTGAACACATCCCTCTTACATCATCGTCAGCATGCATACAGAGCGGGCAGATCAACAGAGACCGCCCTATATCAGCTGACGGAGATAATTAAAAGTGCTTCGGAAGCAAAACAAATAGTACCGTGCGCTTTCCTAGGCATAGAGGGAGCATTTGACAACACCTTTCATGAGGCGATTAAACGATCCCTGGATAGGAAAGGAGTTAACAGTACAGTATCCAACTGGATGTGTGAGCTGCTGAGCACTAGATCAGCAGAGACTCAAACACCATCTCGAACCATCAGAGTGAACATAACAAGAGGATGTCCACAAGGAGGGGTACTATAACCATTAATGTGGAGCCTAGTTGTAGACGAACTGATGGAAAAATTAGCATCAACAGTGAGGCGTACTCCGATGACATTGTATTCATTGCCAGGGGCAAGTTCAAAGAAACCCTTGGGGACATCATACAAAGGGGGCTTAAAGTAACCAAGGAATCGTGTCACACTGTCGGACTTAACAACAATCCGGCGAAAACAACGATAGTACCATTCACAAGGAAAAGACAACTTCAAAGACTTAAGGACATCAGCCTATCAGGCACGACACTGATACCAGTCAAAGAAGTAAAATATCTAGGACTCCATCTAGATAGTAAACTCCTCTGGCGAAAACATACAGAGGAGATATCCAAGAAGGCCACCCGCGCTCTTATGATATGTAGGAGCCTGGCGGGGAAGGCATGGGGATGCAGCCCAAGCATCCTGCGATGGATGTACAGTGCAATTGTGAGACCAATGATCACATACGGATCGGTAGCATGGGCGAAACGAAGCAGTCTAGCCACAACAAGAGAGACACTCTGTGCCAGTGCAAAGACTGGCGTGTCTGTGCATTACCGGAACAATGCGTAGCTGCCCAACCGTAGCCATAGAGGTGTTATTGAAATTGACCCCTCTACACATCATGGTGATGAAGGAGGCAGACAAAACAATCCTAAGGATGGCAAAGGGGGGAATTGGGAGAGGGAAATGCATCGGTTCGAAAGAACACGGTGACTTACTCCAAAAACTCCCACTTCTTAGCATACCTAGGGACGACAGCATCAGGAAATTCAACTTCGAGAAGTATTTCCAGATAAAGCTCAGCAATAAGGAGAACTGGAGCAATGAATCCATAACTTAACAAAGTGGTACACGGACGCCTCGAGGACCGAGGAGGGAACTGGTGCAGGAGTGTTTGGGCCAGGAATTAAGCACTACGAATCCATGGGCAAATGTACCAGCATCTCCCAGGCAGAAATATGTGCCATAAGCAGGTGCGTTCGAATCAACCTCGAGAAAAACTACATAAATTGCAACATAGCAATAATGTCTGACAGCCAAGCAGCCATAAAGGCTCTTGACGCCTACGTCATCAGGTCAAAACTCGTGTGGGAATGCCTACACGGACTGAATAGACTAGGCAAGAATAGCTGAATTTCCATCTTCTGGGTACCTGGCCATGTTGGCATTACAGGCAATGAGGCAGTGAAAGGGGGGCAGAGGAACCCTTCATAGGACCTGAACCGTTCTGCGGGATAGGAGAACACACTCTACGCGAAGAGTTCAGGAGACTGGAGGAAGAAACAAGGGCCAAAGCCTATCTCAACCTCCAAGGTCTGAGGCAAGCAAAGAATCTCTTAGGAAATTACAACCAAAAGAGATTCAAAGCTTGTATCGGCCTTAACAAAAACAACCTAAGAATCGTAACAGGCCTCCTCACGGGGCACTGCAGACTCAAGGAGCACCTGAGGAAAATGAGCATATCGGAGGACGGGCCCTGCAGATTCTGCAGTGAAACCGCCGAAACTCCAGACCACATACTCTAATGCTGTGGGGCACTGACCCACAAAAGGATGAAATATTTGGGCAGGCACGAAATAACAGACAAGGACATTCAAACCATGGACCCACAGCTCATTCTCAGATTCATCAAAGAAACTAGACTGGACTCTGTGCTCTAAGGAGTGCGACCTGCCAAGGATAAATCAGAGCAATACCTCGACACGCTTCACAAAGAAGTATCTAGAGAGGGCTCTGAAAGAGGGCATGAACCTCTCCGAGGCACAAGCAAGGGGATAAAATAGACCAATAGGTCGCAGTGTAATATACCCTAACTAAATATTATTATTATTATAGAATCGGTAATTTTTTAAAATATTAGACGTTAACGGCAGCGCCTAAAACCTAGCTTCTCCAACCATTTGCTTGTACGAAGTGGAAGGGACCTACAATTTTAAGGCCAATCCGAACGGCAAATTTGAGAAGCTTGTAATGAAAATTGAGACTGTTGAATGCTTGTCAGACAGAGATTTTGTATATAAAATGAATGTTTTTTTCTTAAAAAAATATTGGGTTTTGCTGCATGAACAGCGTTCATTAATGTTGTACATAAAACAGTTTTTTTTCAGGGTCGATACCCTTGAACAGCCGTTTTTTTTCAGGATTTGGCTGTGGGACTCATTTATTGGTATGGTAAATGCGAGCTTCAAAGGTAACTGCAGCCTTTAAATTGGAATGGTAAGATATTCGGAATTTAAGGAAATTAAACGTCCACGCCCTAAAAACATCGCTTCCCAACTCTGTGACACGCAATCTGGTGCATGAGCAGAAGTGGGACGTCAGCTTTTATACAGAACATCCAAGGAATTTTAGTATTTAATGGGGTAGGAACCAGGCAGTACTGTTGTCATTGGATATCACGTTGTCTAACGAATTATATGTTTTTGGTTCGCGAAAATGATGTCTTCTATCATTTTAGTAATTCCTTTGATAGAATCATGATTTGGCGACAGTATATCCCTGTCATATATCCAGTTTTTGTTAATAATAGGTTTCCTTACTTTTGTAATTCTTAATTGAAAAGATTGTCAAATTGGCAGTGGTGGGGCTGAATTGTCTCGAGAGAGAAACTAGCTTAGAGCAGACGGTATGCGAAAGTCGCATATGTATGCGAGTGCTGACGTCACGAAATAACTCGCAAATGTGAGTCAAATTCCATACGTACGGCACGGCACTGCTTGCAAACTCGCATATAGGCGTGTCACACGATATGCAACTTTTGTCCCAAAAATCGCAAATGCATTTGCAATCAAGGTGCTCGCATATGATATGTTCGCAAATGGGATCGCAAATGTTGAGGCCTATATGCGAGGTGTTCATACGATATGCGACAGAATTTGCACATCACATATTTTCAATCATATGCAGGTTTGCGAACATAAAATCGATCTGTCACTTTGTGTATTGTGTTGCTGATTTTTGCGTACCTCGTCTCAAACATTTTAAAGTGCTGAATTAAATTTAAAATGTCGAAAAGAAAGTGGGCTGCTATTGCTGTTTTGGCATTAGATATGCTGAAAATGACGGCGAAGAAGCTAATTCGAAAAAAGTGAAACATGTGCGTCGTGTGTTGGCAAAAGATTTGTTGCTGCTTGCATCACCTTCGGGATGTATTAGGGCATACCTTGACATGCTTGCGGCATGGCTCAGCTAAGCTCGCCGGATGGGGTGGTTCTTTGCCCTTCAAACCCAAAAACAACAACCAAAGATAACCTACTTCATGTCAAGGGTTTATCAAAAAAAAAAAGTTAAATTAATCCTCTTATATTGCCAACTACCGATCTTAGCAGCGCTTATGAGATTGGCAACTTCGTTGGTATGTTGCTTAGGTGCATTTGTTCCCTCCCTATATGTCAATGACACGCCGTGACAACACTCACACCTGTAATCTGAAATGCTGTCCCTAATCCAAAATAATTGGATGCCTTAAGAAAACGTCCGACCATAAACAACCCCACAAAATTTAACTCAATTCATTGCATTACGTTATAAATTCATTTATTAAAACTATAAGTATGATCTGTAATGCGATACATCATTAGCCAATTAACTTTTGTAAATAGGTACTATTATTATTACTTTCATTCTACGTTTTTTTGTGTTTTTTATATTTACTCTTATTCCAGCAATTAATTATTTTACTTTATGTGCTCTGACGTTAATCGAAATTACTATTATTAAGGAAAAAATTACACTCCAGCTTATCAAATGGACTATATATCGATTTAAAATTTGGTTGTACGTATGGGATCTCTACAATAAATTAGAATAAATAACACTTACTTCTTACAGCCATAGTCATTTGTTGGTTGATTAAACGCCGTTCGTCGAAGTTGTGATCACAAGCTCCTTACACGGTCCGATCGCAATATATGTATTTCTCACTTTAGGAACAAACATATAATTAGGCATTGATACTAGATGTTGGCGATTTATAAATTCATGTGTTTATTCTGTGCAATATTACCTGTGATATTTATTCTGTAGTACGATCCATACCCTTTTTTTTTTTTTTGTTTACGTATTGATTTACTTAACTTTTTAAGTTACCGTATAATTTTTTCCCCAATTCGAGTTACAATAACCTTCTTCCTTAAGTTATTACTCTTTTCAACAATTTATCGTGCAATTCGAAGCATAAACGGAAAAAAAAACAAAAGTTAGGAATAAATAAATAAAAGAAATAATCAGATAAAAAAAAGCATGTGTGTTACTACTGCACTTGCACTCGCTGGTTTCTGGTACTTGCTGATCGTGGCGGCTTTCTCGACTGCCGCGTTGTGTGGTTCGTTGGTACGAGATCGGTTATGGAATCAGTCTCTTTCCGCAAAATTTTTTTTTTCGGGTTTTGGGGGGGGGGGGCTCTCTCGTCTATGATGAAGACGCTGTAGTTTAATCAAGCGGACCACTATTTGTGATACGAAACTCCAGGGGGGGGATTTCCAAAATCGCCTCTGTTTTCTTGTTGCAGATTGACAATTCATGCAATCCACTGATGTAGGTACATACGAATATCGTTTGGCGTTGAGAGCATTATTTGCCGATTAATCCAATGTTGGTGGTAGGATTTAATTAAATTGCCGTACTGCTGGTTACTGGCGATCACCTTTTGGATTAATGGGTGATGAATTATGCAATTTTAATTTGGTGATCGTTTTGGGATAACGATTTAGATAAAAACTTTTTTTATCGCGGTTGGTCACTTATTTATATTAATGGCAAAAGTACATTGGAGTATCCAAGAACGCACTTGTGCATGCCACGACTGCCACTCGAGAAGAGATCATCCGTCAAAAAAAATCTACGATTTCCCTTCCAACGCTTATCAGGGAGCGTGTTGACTCCACTTCCTGTTGAAAAGTAGTCTTTAGCGAATATCAGTTCAGTGTATTGAGCAGGGATGGTTTGGCGATGTTTTTATTGCAGTGTATGCGAACACATCGTTCGAAATTATTTAAAAAGTATTGGAGTTACCGATTAACATCGGTGTAGGCAACATCCGTAACAAACCTGCTTTGATTTCAAGCGTAGAGCGACGAAACAAAAAGGAAAACGAAAGGTTGCCTCTAGGGTCTTATATCCTTCGCGTGATAAGTTCCTACCACCTTTCCTTGTAGATCTTCTACTTCATAAAGACATTTACCTATCTGTCTGCGGATTCTGCATTTCAGGAATTTATGAAAGAATTTAGCGTTTTTACCTTCAGGAAATGAGCTTTGTCCAAAATTTCGTCTGAACACCTCTTGTCCTACCTTGAATTGAATGTTTCTTGCTCGTAGGTTATAGGTTTTCTCTCCCTTGACATGAGCCTTTAACAGATTCAGCTTGATTCGATCTCTAATGATTTGCATCCGATCGGTTTTCGAAGCGACTTCTATCGCAGCTTCGTTCAAACATTTCAATTTAGCCAGGACTTCATATTCTGACCCATTAAGGATCATCTGTTGACCAAACATGGCAAAATAAGGAGAACAGTTTATTGCCGAATGATGGTCGCTCCTAAGAGTCGCTGCTATTAGTGAAATATATTTATCCCAATCGTCGTGTTGGTCTTTTATTAAAGCACGCAGCTTCGCTAAAATTTCCCTATTCGCCCTTTCGGACGCATTCTCCTGAGGAGAATAAAGTCCAGTTTTAACGTGCTTTATACCATAAGTTCGAAGTAGCTTTGCGAATTCCTTGGAAACAAACTGTTTCCCATTATCGCTGTGTAAGTATTGAGGAACGCCTACAAGATGAAACACATCGGATTCAAGGTATTTAACTACATTTGCTGCTGTTCCTTTTTTAAGGGTTTTAGAAAGATGAACTTAGAGAAGTGGTCGATTGCGATGAAAAGTGAGCAGTTTCCAACTTTTGTGCGAGGATACGGCCCAAGAAAATCGACGTATAAGCGCTGCATGATCCGATCGGTCACAATTTGTTTTCCCATTTTTGGGCGCAGACTAATATTTGCTGGTTTGATGCCCTTACAGACCTCACAGGCACTTACGTACACTTTGATTTCCTTGACCATTCCCGGCCAAAAGTATTTCTGGCGAACTCTTGCTAACGTTTTGGCAACCCCGCCGTGCAATCCGGTAAGATCATGTGCGTTTTTAATCGCTTGGGGTGTTAACTCTTGAGGCAACCATAACCGCCAAAGTTCATCCTCTTCGTTCTCTACTCCCTTTCGAAATCGAACTCTCTTATAAACAAATCCCTCCGATATGCAAAGGTCCGGTAACTGATCTTCCTTTTCAGCAATTTCAGTTTTAATTTTTTTATAGGATTCAGACTGGAAATATTGAGATTTCAAGTCAATATCTGAACTAACACTGCTCTCACCAGTTACTAATTCATCCATGTTTGCCCGAGATAGTGTATCTGGCACGATGTTTAGCGATCCCTTGCGGTGCTCGATATCAAAATTATAACCTTGAAGCTTAAGGCTCCATCGCGCAAGACGGCCATTTAAGTCCTTTTGGGACATTAGCCATTTCAGGCTTGAATGGTCCGTTATAATTTTGAAGGGTAGACCTTCGATGTAGGGTCGGAACTTTTTTACACACACGATAGCCGCCAGGCATTCTAACTCGGACACGGTATAGTTCTGCTGGGCTCTGTTCAGCTTTTGGGAGACATAAGCTATGGGACGCTCATTTCCATCCTCATTGACCTGGCATAGGACTCCGCCAACTCCTGTGCTGGAAGCATCGCACTGGATTACAAAGGGTTTCGAAAAATCCGGTTGCGCTAGGACTGGGGCGGAAGTCAGAGCGGCTTTCAGATTCTGGAAAGCGGTAACCGCATCGTTTGTCAGAGTGAATGCTTTTGATTTGCGAAGACAATTGGTTAACGGAGCAGCAAGTTCAGAGAAGTTTGAGATAAACTGCCGATACCAACCAGTCATTCCAAGGAAACGTCGAATTTGCCGAGGTGTTTTTGGCAAAGGAAATTCCGTAATGGCATTTACTTTAGACTGGTCGGTTTTCAAGCAACCTTGGCCAACTATGTAGCCAAGGTACTTGATTTCTCGCTGGCAGAACTTGCTCTTTCCCACATTGATTGTAAGTTTTGCTTCCCCTAGATACTTCGCTACTTCAGCCAACAAAGAAAGATGTTCATCGAAGGTTGCCGAACATACTAGTAGATCGTCTAAATAAATGAAGACGTTCTCACGGATTCGCGCTGGCATGACCCGATCCATGAGACGACTCATTCTCTGTGGGGCGTTGCATAACCCGAACGGCATTACTGTAAAATGGTACAGTGGCCGTCCCGGTACAGCAAATGCCGTCTTTTCTTTTGACCCTTCTTCAAGAGGGATTTGCCAGAAGGCATCCTTGAGGTCAATCCCTGATATGAAGTGAGTGTCTTTTAACCTACTGAGTAATCCACCAATATGTGGCAAAGGATAAGCATCCTTCTTCGTAACACTGTTAAGCTTACATGAATCTAAGCAGAGCCTGACTTTGCCTGGTTTTTGGACTAACACGACTGGAGAAGACCATGGGCTATTACTTTCCTCAATTACGCCGCAGGAAAGCATTCTGTCCAATTCCTTGTATGCTTCCGCTTGACGAGGTGGAGAGAGAGGGAAGTGTTTTGATTTTATTGGAACGGCATCGCCAGTATCAATAAAATGCATCTCCAGATTGGTTCGTCCTAAACCAAGCTTCGAAAACGATGGGAAAAGAGAAATAACTTTCTCCAGCTCATAACGCTGAATCGGAGCTAAGTCATGAAGGTTACAGTCAGAAGTCTTGTTCTCAGACACAGAAAGCTCTGAGACAATCTGTGGAGCAACGTTAAACACTTTCCAGAAGCTTATTCCCAGATACGCTTTCTGTTGAAGTGTGGGAACGATATAAAAGACAATGTTATGGGTTCTGTTATTAAAGAAAACAGGTAAAGTACAGAAACCATGTATCTTCTGCTTGGTTCCGTCCGCAGTGCTGAGAGTGGAAGCCATACTCTTGATTTTAATTGAGTTTCTTTTCAGGAACTCAAAGGAATCCTTCCCAAGAACACATACAGAAGCGCCAGAGTCAAGCAAGGCATATACGTTTTCAGAGCCAATTTTAACATTGATAAAAGGCCTTAAATCCGTGCTCTCATTGATAAACGTTGACTCTACTATGCGTTTGTACATATTTCTGCACTTGTATCTGCATCTACACTTAAGAATTTTTTCAGATGCTTTCTGTTTGACTGGTGTATTGAAGATTCTGGACTTAGCAAGCTCATAGTTAATTTTTCTTTGGTGTAAGGAAAGATTATGGTTTTCTGTTTGAGTGAGAGCATCCGCAAATCTTGGTAGAGGCTTCGCTAGAACTAATTTGTTAGATTTTCCAGGCTGAGGGTTATTGGTCATGTCAGGTACGGTTTTACCATCAGATTGACTATGCCTCTCTGATGTTTCTATGGTTGAATTTAGTAACTCGGGGATCTGCAGTTGGAACGAGAGTCCCCGGTGGCCATCTCGCTCCTTGTTTTGTTTACCGGGTGATTTTTGCAGTTAGGTGTGATTACATTTTTCTCACCACAACGGTAACAAAACAAATTTCGTTTTTCTGACGAGCAGTCATAAAACGAATGTCCGACTTCATCACAGTTCCAGCACTTAATTCGTGATGTGTCCAAGGAGCTTTTGGTTGCATAACGATTGGTAGAAAATGCAGCAACTTCTGTTTGATCGACGCACTCTTCGACTTCACACTTATCCACTGCATTGGAATCTATCTCATTAACACTCCTCTTGAAGTAGTGTTGCCTGTGAGCACTTTGGTGCTGAAGGAACTTCTCAGCTCGACGAGCAACATCTCTTGAATGCTCTAAGGAACTAATTTGGTAAGGAAACAAAAGTGCTCCTACGTTTTCCTTAGCATTCTTCTTAATAAGGTCAATCATCTTCAGGTCACTCATTGGTTCACGGAGTCTTTCGTTCATCGTTGTAAGGTCAGTATAGAATTCGTCAAAGGACTCTTTGAATCCCTGACGTCTTCCTAACATCCTAATAATTTGGTCTTGATCGTCTTCTAACTTTCCAAACTCTTTGATGAGGGCGTATTTGAGTTGACTATACGTAGCATTGGGATTCTTTTTGGAGAACAGCCAGAACCATGAGTCAGCCCTCCCTTTTAGCAGAACATGGAAGTTAGCTAGAAGATGGTCCCAGGTGCACTGTGACCTCTCCCTTAAAGTCTCTACCTTGAACAAAAAATCGTTTACATTGTCACTACCATCAAACACGATTTTCCATTTTTCAATCTTGCAGAAAGAATTTGTTGAAACCGCGTTCGAATTCGAGACATGACTTATCTGAGAGTGACGATTATTGGTGGAAAAGGAACCGTTCAGGAATCGATCAAAATCGGCGGGAAAGTTCGGGTTGACTTGGGTACGATTATGTTCTTCATTTGGCAGTGGATGATGTGCATTCAGGTTTAAGTTTTCAAACCGTTCAACCATAGTGTCACGAATAGACCTTAGTTCGGATAGATAAACTCGTTGGTTTGCTTCAAGGATCCTTTGAAATGCGGACGCAATGGATTCAACCTCACGATTGCCATTTGAGTTCTGAACTACGGGTGGTTGAATGTTATTCCCATTTGAAGGTTCAGTGACTCCAGGAGATGGTTCATCTACTCTCCGATTGGATCTTTGTGCATTCTCTAAATATGCCATACTATTGGAAGGCTGATTCTCAATGTTTGGGACAGAATTCTGTTGAGGATTTGAGTTTGTAATTTGATGACTAAGGTTTCTAGTAACTGCGCTACTAGCAGATTGATTTGCTATTCCACTGACAGGCAATGTTTCTATTTCTCTAAGAGATTGATTTCGTGCCTGATTAACTGAAATCGAATTGCTTGCTGGGGGTGTTCTGGTAACTCTAGGTCTAGGCTCAATTCGTTGAGAGTTGTTAATACTCTGTTGGGAGTTCCTAGATTGATTTGGGTTCAAACGACGCGAAGTTCTGGGTCGAGTACTGTTCATATTGGAATTTGATTCCATTTTGGAATCTATGTTAAGGCTAAAAACAAATATCTAACTCTGTGCCAAAATTCCCTATTACAAAAAATGAATAAAAATTTGTTTTGATTAAAAAAAACTGTCATTAATAGTTGGGGTTGATATGGTCGAACTTCCTTACTCTCTGTGTATCTATTTACCACATAAGCGCTTCTATATAAAACATCATTTGATCGTATTTGGTTTATTGTAATTAGAAAAGTAGCTACATTTGGTCGGTTAGTAAAACCAATCAATGGACTATACCTATTTCACGATGGTAACTAAAAGAATTAATTTATTAAAGCAACTTGATCTATCTCGCAGTCGCAAATGTAAGCACCAATTAATATATTGAATCTTATATGACTTTACTGCGTACAGATCGAATTGCATATCCGCATAATCTTGATCTCGAACACTATATCACTCGCAACGCAATAACCAAAAATAAGAAAATGATTTATTGGGACTTATTGATACTGATCAAGAACGAAATCAATTTAAAAAGGTGTTATTTAAAATTGTATATTAAAAGTAAGCTTTAAAAAAAACGTCTGATTTGAATACAACACTGTCGCAACGCGAGAACACTTTGAACAATACCAGTATTTTCGGGACTTACAGTGGTATGATGAAAATTAAATCAGTATTAATCTTGTGTAAAACAAGGCCGATACGTTCGGGCGCCATATCTTTGTTGCTGCTTGCATCACCTTCGGGATGTATTAGGGCATACCTTGACATGCTTGCGGCATGGCTCAGCTAAGCTCGCCGGATGGGGTGGTTCTTTGCCCTTCAAACCCAAAAACAACAACCAAAGATAACCTACTTCATGTCAAGGGTTTATCAAAAAAAAAAAGTTAAATTAATCCTCTTATATTGCCAACTACCGATCTTAGCAGCGCTTATGAGATTGGCAACTTCGTTGGTATGTTGCTTAGGTGCATTTGTTCCCTCCCTATATGTCAATGACACGCCGTGACAACACTCACACCTGTAATCTGAAATGCTGTCCCTAATCCAAAATAATTGGATGCCTTAAGAAAACGTCCGACCATAAACAACCCCACAAAATTTAACTCAATTCATTGCATTACGTTATAAATTCATTTATTAAAACTATAAGTATGATCTGTAATGCGATACATCATTAGCCAATTAACTTTTGTAAATAGGTACTATTATTATTACTTTCATTCTACGTTTTTTTGTGTTTTTTATATTTACTCTTATTCCAGCAATTAATTATTTTACTTTATGTGCTCTGACGTTAATCGAAATTACTATTATTAAGGAAAAAATTACACTCCAGCTTATCAAATGGACTATATATCGATTTAAAATTTGGTTGTACGTATGGGATCTCTACAATAAATTAGAATAAATAACACTTACTTCTTACAGCCATAGTCATTTGTTGGTTGATTAAACGCCGTTCGTCGAAGTTGTGATCACAAGCTCCTTACACGGTCCGATCGCAATATATGTATTTCTCACTTTAGGAACAAACATATAATTAGGCATTGATACTAGATGTTGGCGATTTATAAATTCATGTGTTTATTCTGTGCAATATTACCTGTGATATTTATTCTGTAGTACGATCCATACCCTTTTTTTTTTTTTTGTTTACGTATTGATTTACTTAACTTTTTAAGTTACCGTATAATTTTTTCCCCAATTCGAGTTACAATAACCTTCTTCCTTAAGTTATTACTCTTTTCAACAATTTATCGTGCAATTCGAAGCATAAACGGAAAAAAAAACAAAAGTTAGGAATAAATAAATAAAAGAAATAATCAGATAAAAAAAAGCATGTGTGTTACTACTGCACTTGCACTCGCTGGTTTCTGGTACTTGCTGATCGTGGCGGCTTTCTCGACTGCCGCGTTGTGTGGTTCGTTGGTACGAGATCGGTTATGGAATCAGTCTCTTTCCGCAAAATTTTTTTTTTCGGGTTTTGGGGGGGGGGGCTCTCTCGTCTATGATGAAGACGCTGTAGTTTAATCAAGCGGACCACTATTTGTGATACGAAACTCCAGGGGGGGGATTTCCAAAATCGCCTCTGTTTTCTTGTTGCAGATTGACAATTCATGCAATCCACTGATGTAGGTACATACGAATATCGTTTGGCGTTGAGAGCATTATTTGCCGATTAATCCAATGTTGGTGGTAGGATTTAATTAAATTGCCGTACTGCTGGTTACTGGCGATCACCTTTTGGATTAATGGGTGATGAATTATGCAATTTTAATTTGGTGATCGTTTTGGGATAACGATTTAGATAAAAACTTTTTTTATCGCGGTTGGTCACTTATTTATATTAATGGCAAAAGTACATTGGAGTATCCAAGAACGCACTTGTGCATGCCACGACTGCCACTCGAGAAGAGATCATCCGTCAAAAAAAATCTACGATTTCCCTTCCAACGCTTATCAGGGAGCGTGTTGACTCCACTTCCTGTTGAAAAGTAGTCTTTAGCGAATATCAGTTCAGTGTATTGAGCAGGGATGGTTTGGCGATGTTTTTATTGCAGTGTATGCGAACACATCGTTCGAAATTATTTAAAAAGTATTGGAGTTACCGATTAACATCGGTGTAGGCAACATCCGTAACAGATTGGCTGCGACTTCGCGAGACGGAAGGCTGACGGCGTAGACGATGGCGTGGGCCTTAACACCTCACATCGACGTTTGCGTCGCTGGCCGACCGCGACTTCTGATGTTGACGGTACAGGCGGCAAAGGAACATCGTTTGAAATCCCATCATCATTGACAGTGGATACCTGCAATGTAAAAAATCTCTATCAAGAAATCACAAGCAATGTGAATTGTTACAAAATTACCAGATCCATTGTTGATATTGGCGGTGTGGATATTTTCACATCGTTAGCTTCCAAGAACATCATATTTTTAAAATATTTCCATGACACGGAGGATGATTCTGTGCCCTGCCCCGACTTCTTCGTGCGGAGCTTCGACAAATTGGTCTTGAATGTCACTCGAAGAGAGCCCCACTTTGCTTTGGCTTCATTCACGTCGATATTCAGGCCAAGATCATCGACAACCAAAAACTTTCATTAATTGTACTTTTGATCAAATAAAACTATGTACAAAAGATCGACATAAAATACATTTGCGATGTATCCTGGACTTCCAGGACGAATTAGTCCTGGCTATTAAAATGATAGCCATGGCACCTTATGAAAAGATAGTGAAAACGTTTGCCTATCTTTTCATGAATATATTATATGAATATGTGTCAAAAGAATTGTTCCTTGTTTTTATGAATCTGGACATTGCTTTTACAATAATTTTAAACACTCACAAGAACCAACTGTTTGTTTAACTGAACTCTACAACTGTTTGCTCGCAAATGGCAGAATATGCAGTGTTCTGTTTTCGTGAAAATACTCGCATATGTTCGCAAATTGTCACAAATTATATACGAGCGTGTTCACACGATATGCAGAAAAGTCGCAAATCGATTTGCGACCTGGGTATCGCATATCGTCCGTATATGGTTTGCGACTGTCCCAAAAAGGCGTTTAGACGATATGCGAGCAAGAATCGCATATTATGACGCAAAAATTACGTCAGACTCGCATATATATGCGACTTTCGCAAACCGTCTGCTCGTAGCTTTACGAATTAAGGGAACGCTTTTGTAGTCAAAAATATAGAATTGTCAAAAACTACAGATGTTTTTTTTTATATAAATTTTAGTCGTAACCAAAAGACTTTGAGTATCTGCGCTGAGCGCTGTTCATCGTTTACGATTAAAAAGATATTTATGTAGTTAATCGACATCCAATGAGGTTTCGGTGCTCAACCAAAAGCCGACGGCGGCAGACGTGGAAGTCCTAAAATATGATATTTTCTCGGATGTGGTGGCGCGTAAGCTTACTTACTTTACTTAACGAGCTCAAGACCCGTGAAGAGTCTCTGCCTGAGACACTGCAGCCTTCCATCCTCTGCCATGGCACGCTGCTTCCTTGCCTTCTCGAACCAGGGGGTTGGGAGTCGAAGATCGTCTCGGCTGCAGCTTTATTTTCCTTTCGCTCAATGTGGCCGAGTCAATGCAGTCGGCATGATTTAGATTTTTGGAATACATTAACATCTTGGTACAGATCATAAAGTTCGCGGTTGCATCTTCGCCCTCCTCGCACACAGGACCAAATATCCGACGGAATATTTTTCTTTCAAAAGAACCCAATATTACTTTCCCCTTTCTACTTATCGTCCAGCACTCGGCGCCATAGAGAATTAAGGTTCGATAGAGTATGCTTTTTGTCCTTCGGGTGAGGAGTTTTCAACCAATATGTTTCTAAGCCCAAGTAGCAGCGGTTTCCCAAGGTAATTCTCCACCGGATCTCCACCAAGGCGTCATATGTGGAGTTGATGTTTATTCCTAGGTAGATGAACTCCTTAACTATCTCGAAGTTATTGACATCAACAGTGACGTTTTGTCCTAGGCGGTGGACAGATGTTTGTTTGTTTGTTGATAGCATGTACTTGGCCATGTCCTCATTTACTTCAAGATCAACCAATTTCGCCTGTTCTTCAATCGCCGTGAAATCCTCTAACAAGGCACGCTGGGAACGGCCGATGATGTCGATAACATCCGCATACCCCAGTAGCTGGACTGATCTATTGGAGATGGTGCCTTCCGTGTTGACACCTGTCCTTCGCACTATTTTCTCCAGAACACGATTGAAGAAGTCACATGATCCTTGTCGAAATCCGATACAAGTTTGGAATAATTCGGAAGAGCTGCTTCCAAACTGCACATTACACTGCGTATTTTCAAGTGTCACGCTCACAAGTGTCATTGCTCACATTCCACCAGTTAAAAACAGTGAAGGTAACTGGGCAAAAAACAACCAAGAAAAAGCTAATCTCTTTGCTGAATATCTTGAAGGCGTCTTTCAACCATATGAAGATAAAGACTGTCAAGAAAGCGTAGAATTGTGCGAAGAGGAAAGTCACATCCAACCGGTAACGGCTAAAGAAATTGCCAATGAAATAAAAAAAGGCATCAGTACTAAAAAAGCCCCGGGATTTGATTTAATATCAGGGGAAATCCTTAAACAATTCCCAAAAAAAGGCCTAAAGAAACTAGCACAGATCATAAATGCTGTATTCAGGATAAGGTATGTACCTAGCATGTGGAAAGTCGCGGAGGTGATTATGATACCAAAACCAGGCAAACCGCCTAGTGAAGTCACCTCCTATCGCCCCATATCTATACTACCTATGTTGTCCAAGTTATTTGAAAAGATGTTGATTAAACGTCTGAACAAAATAATCGAAGAAAAATCGCTAATCCCAAACCATCAATTTGGTTTTAGAAATGAACACTCCACGATCGATCAGGTGCATAGAATAACAGATAAAATCGAAAAAGCATTTGAAGAAAAAAAGATATGCTCTACTATATTTCTCGATGTAGCACAAGCTTTCGACAAAGTATGGCACAAAGGACTGATCTACAAATTGCAAAAGCATCTGCCAAAACAATTTTCAGAAATTTTAGAGTCCTATATATTAGAGAGATTCTTTAGAATTAAGCAAGGAAATGACTACTCCACATTAAGAGAAATAAAAGCTGGTGTACCACAAGGAAGTGTGTTAGGTCCTGTATTATATCTCTTATTTACTAGCGACTTGCCGAACAGTGATGAAACAACTGTGGCAACATTTGCAGATGATACTGCTGTACTTGCTGTGGGAGAAACAGTTGAAGTAGCGACAAAAAAACTACAGAAGGCAGTGAACAATATAACAAAATGGACAAAAAATTGGCAAATTAAACTAAATGACCTAAAATCGGTCCATATAAATTTTACAAATAAAAATGTTCAGCACATACCAGTGTTCATAAATGATAAAGAAGTAGATTACGCAAACACAGCCAAATATCTAGGCATGACACTAGACGCAAAACTGCGCTGGAAAGCACATGTAAAGAAAAAAAGAGAAGAACTAAATATGCGCTACAGTAAAATGTATTGGCTTATAGGGAAATACTCTTGTTTGTCAAATTACAATAAATTACTGCTTTATAAGCAAATTCTAAAGCCAGTATGGACCTACGGGCTCCAGCTATGGGCATGCACATGCAAAACAAATCTACAGAAAATTCAAACATTTCAAAACAAAGTTCTACGGAATATAGTAAATGCACCATGGTACATAAGAAACGCTGATCTGCATAGAGATCTAGAAATAGAAATGATTGAAGATGAAGTCAAAAAAGTAGCTAATAGACATAAACTTAGGCTTCTCAATCACGTCAGCTCAGAAATGAAGGAACTATTAAATACTAGCAATATGACTAGGAGGTTAAGAAGAATTAAACCTTTTGAACTAGCTACATAGCTCGAAAAATAAAACAAAAACAGTATTAAATCCTCTATGGACAAATACTTAGAATATGAATTGTAAAATTAGAAAGACAAATTGCTGATTGGTTTAACTACTAGGTGCAATAATTGGAAAGCTGGCTAATCCCCGCCCTGCGGCAATGAAATACCAAGAAGGTTGTATCGCAGGGAAAACGGGAAGACGGGAGAAGGGGTTAGTGGGTAGAAATCACCACACTGTTACTGAGTACGGGCTCGGTTTCGTCTTTGGAAGATTACCACCTCCCAGCGTAAAAAAAAAAAAAAAAAAAAAAAAAAAAAAAAAAAAAAAAAAGTGTCACGCGACACAACTGGATCAGTTTTGCCGGGACCCCGAATTCGGCCGTCGCCAAGTAGATTCTATCATATTCGGCTTTAAAGTCAATGAAAAGGTGGTGGGTCTCTACTTGAAATTCATTGGTCTTTTCCAGGATTTGCCTTAGTCTGAAGATTTGGTCTATTGTTGATTTGCCGGGCCGGAAGCCACACTGGTACGTGACGATTAGTGTGTTGCAGAACGGCTTCAGCCGTTCATACAGTACGTTAGATAGCATCGTATATGCGACATTATGCAGGGATATGCCTCGATAGTTCTTGCAAGGCACACGATCGCCTTTTTTGAAGATGGGGCATATAGAGCGGACATGCTTTCGTTGATGATTTGGTGCAGGTGCATGGAAATAACTTCACGGGCAATAGTTTCACATGGGCAATAACTTCACCTCGAGTGAGCAATAACTTCACCTTTTTTTTGTGAAGTTATTGCCCACTGATGGTGAGCAATAACTTCACCGTAAATTTTGTGAAGTTATTTCCCACCTATAATTTGAGAATTAGTCTATTATAACTAAAGACCCTTGCACCCACTCCAAATCAAACAGTGACCCCAATCAGGGGGGTTGCATGCCCCCCCATATGCATTGCACTGCAATCAAACCCCAAGCAGGGGGGTTGCAGGGGGGCAGCATGCCCCCCATAGGTTTCGAACTTTTTATGGAATCTACTTGCGATTTCGCAACTAATCCCATAAACAGTGCAATGCATATGGGGGGGCATGCAACCCCCCTGATTGGGGTCACTGTTTGATTTGGAGTAGGTGCGAGGTACGGTTCTTGAATTATCATAAAATGTTAAGAGAATTTATTTCCCACAAAAAAGGGAAGATATTGCTCACCTATTGTGGGCAATAACTTCACAAAAAAAAGGTGAGGTTATTGCCCACTCGAGGTGAAGTTATTGCCCATGCGAAGTTATTGCCCGTGAAGTTATTTCCCTGCACCTCCAAATCAAACAGTGACCCTAAGCAGGGGGTTGCAGGGGGACAGCATGACCCCCATGCAACCCCCCGCTTGGGGTCAGTGTTTGATTTGGAGTGGGTGCAAGGGTCTTTAGTTATAATAGACCAATTCTCAAATTACAGGTGGGAAATAACTTCACAAAAAAAAGTGAAGTTATTGCCCACTCGAGGTGAAGTTATTGCCCATGTGAAGTTATTTGCCTGCACCTTTGGTGCATGCGCCCTACCAAAACCTCACCTCCATATTTGAAGAGCTCCGCTGGTAGACCATCAGATCTGGCGGCCTTATTATTCTTTGGCTTTCTTATAGCCAACCCAACCTCTTCTATACTGGATGGTGAAATCTGTTCTTCATTGACAGGATGTAGGTATTCTTCTTGCCCTATCACTCTCTCTACATGATGCCCATTTAGCAGCTGTTGGAAATGCTGCTTAAATACATCTGGTGGCGCGTAAGCACTTGGACACAAAGATTTGTCGAATTATCTGATGTCTGTCATAACGATTTGGAAGTTTTGATTGTTGATTTCTTAAGTGCCATAATGAAGATCAACCAAAGAAAATAAAAGCTGGAGTCCAGAGTTTTTTTTTAATGTGTGAACTTCTAAGTTTTTGTAAAAAAATAAAGTCTTAAGGTTGACTCTCATTATCTCAAGTAAGTCCTTGATGAATCGTTGTTTTTAGGATTCCAAGTACATCAATCACACAATTCCCATTCGAACCAAAAGAAAAATATAAAAACATATCTCAATTTGGACATCTTTATATTTTTTGTTGTTCAAGAAACGCTTTCCTTTCGTCCGCCACGGCAGCGTTCCTCTTTCAATAACAAGAAGAGTTCTCTTGAAATCGCCTGCGAGTGGAATGACCACGCCACCGATCAGAGCTTGGTTGCCACGGATATCTGGCAGGCTGCGATCCGACACCTCCAACCCAAATAAAAAAGTTGAAAACAAAACCAAGAATCAACAACAAATGGCATCGTCTTCACATCAACTTGGCAGCATTATGTTTTGGATTGACATTTCTACTCTGCGTAGAGTCCGGCTATACTCAGATTTTTAAAAGCAAAACCCGCGACAAAAAAGTGCAAATATATAACAGCACAGAAATGGCCAAAAATAACAAAAAATATCGTATTGTATTATTTCATTAAAAACAAAAAAAAAACAATTGTTTAAGAAAAAAAAAAACAATAATTAATAATAAAGTCTTCAAGACGTAACGACAAATTCATTATAAAGTAACGAAATAAATTAGACTTCAGTAAACAACAAAAACAACACATTAAATAATAATTAATTAATAGATAATACAAATACATAATAAGAGAAAAAAGGAGAAAATCACTCTTTCATTCATTCTGTATATTAATGTGCGAGTTGAAAAAATAGAAGTTGCCGAACATAAGTCAATGCTCAATTGCTTATTGGATGAACAAATTTGTTTCACAATATTGTCGTTTTCTTTTAAATAATTTTTGAATTCAAGACAACTTAAATTGTAATTATTGCACTTTACAATTAATATAGCTTTAGGATTTTTACATTTAGCTAGGCTTTTTCGCTGGTCCATACATTACTCATTATCGAAAAAACTCTTTCCGTGGGAGCATTTGAACCTGGTAAACACAAGCTGAATTTGACAATTTGTAAAAGGTTAGCGAAAGCAATGTTTCTTTCTGAGAAATGTGTAATAATATCTACCCATTTTGAACCCACTGTTTTTTTGTTGTTTAACCATTCTCTAATTTGATATACATTTAGAAAAGATTTTAACCAATTAAACTCATTAAATAATGCGAGTCATCAATTTTTGTATCGCTTCGCTTTTCCTTAACAAAAGCTGAGCTCGCTTCTGCATCTGACCAGGAAGGTACATTTCGAAGAACAACCCAGCTCGAAATTTCAACTTCTTGTAAAGATGCATAGCATAGTTATAGATAGACAAATATGGGACTAAAATTGAAATACGGGACGTTTATATGTCCCCTATTTCGTTAAAAAAAAAACCAGGACAGGCTATTGAAATACGGGACTGTCCCGGGAAATACGGGACGTATGGTCACCGTATTTATAGGGTACAAATGACTGAATTGCAAATTGTTTTTTTTCTGTACATTAATCTATTAATTTCTCTGTCATTTATGTAGATAACGTATCTCTTTCCCGATTGGGAACAACAGTCCTGCTGAGGCTTGTTGCATCCGCATCCGGGAGAACGACTTTCAATAAGGGTTTCTAATAATTCAAGAATACTCTAAACCTATGTGCCATCGTTTATCCTAATGTAACTGTGTACAGTCGTCTAGTTGGAGAGTGACTGCAAGGCAGTCATTTAGGTCCAATTTTCTTCATCCTAATTATAAACGTTATTGAGCGAGTCATTACACATTCCGCCATCTCCCTCTGCGCTGACGATGCCAACTTTTTCGAACCCCATACAGGACCAAAATCCTGCCCAATCTCTGAGCATGACTACCTATCGCACACTGTCCAGGTATTATGTTTTCTAAGGTGGTTCCTCTCTTATGACTTAGAAGTTCCTTGGTCCAGCTTCGGCCATAATTATCTAACACCGCTAGATAATTGCTTTCTCTACCGCATAGGCATAGTAAGGTTAGATTAGATTAATTAGAGCCATGACAATGCTGCCACAGAAACACCAGGCACCATAATGGGCCATCGCCATCCCTGGGGAACCAACTATAATATAAGCCATCAACCAAAATATCTTCCTCAAAGCATATTATTTCCCTACAAAATCTCATTTGTTTGCTATGGCTATATTGACTATCAAAGAAATAGTTACCCCAGCGTCTTCTTCTTTGCCGAGCGACACCTTCGCATTCACAAAGTGGGCGCCTGATGTCTTCTGTGACGCAAACATCATTGCAGTATCTGCACGCGTCTGTTTCCGAGAGCCCTAATGTATTGACGTGCTTTTTTAGAAGGCTATGTCCGGAAAGGATGCCAATTGTCGTTCTAAGTTGACATCTACTTAGTTTCAAAATCTCCCCACTTTTCAATTTGTTCAACTTGGGCCACAGGGCCTTAGATACTTTGTGGCCTTGAAACTATATTACTCCATCTTTGACTTACCATTCTTGTAGCTGCTTCCGATAACTTCCCTTTAACTGCGCTCAGGGGGGTTTCGTGTCTAATCCCGTGCTTTGCAGACGCATTTCTCCCCAGTTTCTTGCCAGCTCATCTGCGAGCTCATTGCCCACAATGTGGCAGTGCCCGGGCACCCAGCACAATCTAACGTTCTGCTGTTCGCATAATGCCTTAATCATTTTGCGACATTACCAGACTATTGAGGATCTGATGACATATGATTCCAGCGCGGTGAAGGCTGACTAACATTCAATATAAAAGCTGATATCCCGGTCGGATAACGGCTTCAATAGCAGTAATTACGGAGCCCTAAGTACTGCCGGAACCTCCGACTGGAAGATACTGTAATAGTTGGAAAGCCGCAGAGTAAATTCTGGAGACCGTGTCCTCGTGCTATCGTGCATCTGTTTCAGAGCATCAGAGCATGTCGGCTGAGACTAGATGGATGAACCTGACGAACTGTGTCATATCAAGGAAGATCTGGCCAACCTACGATGATGCCAGAACAAAAAACCTCTTAGCCAGAACGCGTATAGATATCGCCAGACTAACGGCAATTAGTATGGGCCATTGGCCTTTAGAAACTCACTCAGCCAAGGTTCGAATCCCCCATAACACCCACTGTCCGGCCGAAGCCAAGACCAGACGCACTGCACTAGGTCATCCCTTTTACGATGACCTTTCAGCCATCCAAAGCATCCATTGCAACAAGATCATCAAATTTCTCAACTCCACATTCTGATTTTGAGCTCCCTTAACATCTGTTATGGATGTGGAATTAGCGTGCAAATACCTTGTACGGAATTCGAACTAGCTTGTCGAAATTGGTCGACATGGTGGAAACCGGAACCGGTATTTTTTTCTCTCTATGTATACACTTGCAGACATCCAGCCAATCCATGGTTACATTTCCCAGCGTTCCCTTTCTTTTCCTGGTTGACTTTTAGAGGATGCACATCTCCCGGTGAAATATTTGAAACCTAGTCCAAATTCTGGTTGTCACATCATAGGGTGCCGTGACATAAACCCAAGCGTCATGATTGATTGATTGATTGATTCTTTATTCTCAATTAACATATTATGTACATTTTATAATAAACTTAATTAACACTTGAAAGAGAATAGTTAGTGGCATTTATATTTCAAGAACAAAAAAAAATGCTAATGCCACTTCATTGTAAATACGAGTACTTCATGTGGGGTGAGCAAATTTGTAAATTCAAAAAGTAAAATTAATGATGAAGAATTGAAGAAATAAGTAAAGAAGAAGAAAATAAAAATATCAATAAAAAATTAACTAATGAAAATATCAATAAAAATTTAACTAATGAAGCAAGATTCATGGCAAAAAAGAAAAAAGAAAAAAGCAAACAAATACTCGTATGTTTAACTAAACAATATAACACAGCAAAACTTCAATTTCATTATGGTCGAAATCAAGAAGCCAGCATTTCAATTTTCTCAAAAAAGAGCAGAGCGTTGATAAGATTCGTATTTCGGCAGGGAGTTTGTTAAACAATTTGCATGAAACAATGGAGTAAGAGTTTCTAAAGCTTGTTGTGCGAAAGGCAGGGATTGGCACATAAAACTGAGAATTGCTCCGTAAGGTATATGAATCAGAGATAGGACTTTGCAAGTACCCACCTCTCAGAAAGAAAATTCTAAGTGTCTTATAATAAAATAAATGTCTCACTGGGAGAATTCTCGCAAGTCTAAACAGTTGCATGGAACCAGCTAGCCGGGTAGAGTTGCAAACTTTTCTTACTACACATTTTTGCAAAACAATTAACTGCTGAAGTTTACTCAAGTATGCGGCTCCCCAACAGCTTATTCCATACTGCAGTTTAGAATGAAAAATTCCGTAGTATATTTTTTTTAAACTATCGTTCGAACAAAACATTCTAAGACGATAAAAACAACGAATGGTGGAAAGAAGATATTGCTTCAGGCTTAAAATATGCTCGGACCAACTTAAATGTCGGTCAATTATAATACCTAGGTATTTAAAGCAGTCAACATTTTCAATTATAAAGCAATTGGCATTACAGGCTACATTCGCATCAAAAGAGTTATTAGAATTAAGAACAGAACACGCGTTATTAATTATATTAAACCTTGCGCAATTTGTTGAATGGAAGGTAACAGCAATATTAGGAGTCGCTTCTGCATTAAGGCTAAAGAAAATAAGCTTAGTTTTGTTACTTACTAGAAGTTTATGTCCAGCAAACCAAATCCTAAGTAAATGAACGTCGTGATTTATATCAGCAACTAAGTTCAATGGGCTTTCAGATCTGTAAGCGATTCCTAAATCATCTGCAAAGGCCGTAACTTTTCCAGCAAACGGTAATTCAAAAATGGAATTAATGTAAATTAAAAACAAAATAGGTCCAAGAACAGATCCTTGGGGGACGCCAAGTTTAATAGTTTTAGTGCTGCTTAGACAGACTCCTATTTTCACCTTTTGTTTTCTCTCCTTCAGATAAGAAGCGATCCAATCGTTGATACAACCACGGAAGCCCACATTATACAATTTTTTCAAAAGAATGTTGTGATCAACCATATCGAAGGCTTTGGTTATATCCACAAATAGTCCACTGCAAAATCTTTTATCGTCTAATCCTTTATGTAAAAAGGAGCAAAATTCCAAGAGAGCGTCCTCAGTAGAAAGGCCTGATCGAAATCCAAATTGGCTTGAGCTAAAAAAAAAATTATTTTCCAGATAATTCAAAACCCTACGTTTAACTACTTTTTCAAATATTTTTGAAATAGAAGGCAACAACGAGATTGGTCTGTAATTATTTTTATCTTTTTTGCTCCCCTTTTTAAAAAGTGGTATGACAGTGACACATTTTAGTCCATCAGGGAAATTTCCAGTGATAATACTTGAATTAAAAAGATGCGTTAAAATATCAACAATGTTCAGGGCAATTTTTTTAGCGCAAGATTTGATATACCATCATTAGCTCGAAATTTCAACTTCTTGTAAAGATGCATAGCATAGTTATAGATAGACAAATATGGGACTAAAATTGAAATACGGGACGTTTATATGTCCCCTATTTCGTTAAAAAAAAACCAGGACAGGCTATTGAAATACGGGACTGTCCCGGGAAATACGGGACGTATGGTCACCGTATTTATAGGGTACAAATGACTGAATTGCAAATTGTTTTTTTTCTGTACATTAATCTATTAATTTCTCTGTCATTTATGTAGATAACGTATCTCTTTCCCGATTGGGAACAACAGTCCTGCTGAGGCTTGTTGCATCCGCATCCGGGAGAACGACTTTCAATAAGGGTTTCTAATAATTCAAGAATACTCTAAACCTATGTGCCATCGTTTATCCTAATGTAACTGTGTACAGTCGTCTAGTTGGAGAGTGACTGCAAGGCAGTCATTTAGGTCCAATTTTCTTCATCCTAATTATAAACGTTATTGAGCGAGTCATTACACATTCCGCCATCTCCCTCTGCGCTGACGATGCCAACTTTTTCGAACCCCATACAGGACCAAAATCCTGCCCAATCTCTGAGCATGACTACCTATCGCACACTGTCCAGGTATTATGTTTTCTAAGGTGGTTCCTCTCTTATGACTTAGAAGTTCCTTGGTCCAGCTTCGGCCATAATTATCTAACACCGCTAGATAATTGCTTTCTCTACCGCATAGGCATAGTAAGGTTAGATTAGATTAATTAGAGCCATGACAATGCTGCCACAGAAACACCAGGCACCATAATGGGCCATCGCCATCCCTGGGGAACCAACTATAATATAAGCCATCAACCAAAATATCTTCCTCAAAGCATATTATTCCCTACAAAATCTCATTTGTTTGCTATGGCTATATTGACTATCAAAGAAATAGTTACCCCAGCGTCTTCTTCTTTGCCGAGCGACACCTTCGCATTCACAAAGTGGGCGCCTGATGTCTTCTGTGACGCAAACATCATTGCAGTATCTGCACGCGTCTGTTTCCGAGAGCCCTAATGTATTGACGTGCTTTTTTAGAAGGCTATGTCCGGAAAGGATGCCAATTGTCGTTCTAAGTTGACATCTACTTAGTTTCAAAATCTCCCCACTTTTCAATTTGTTCAACTTGGGCCACAGGGCCTTAGATACCTTGTGGCCTTGAAACTATATTACTCCATCTTTGACTTACCATTCTTGTAGCTGCTTCCGATAACTTCCCTTTAACTGCGCTCAGGGGGGTTTCGTGTCTAATCCCGTGCTTTGCAGACGCATTTCTCCCCAGTTTCTTGCCAGCTCATCTGCGAGCTCATTGCCCACAATGTGGCAGTGCCCGGGCACCCAGCACAATCTAACGCTCTGCTGTTCGCATAATGCCTTAATCATTTTGCGACATTACCAGACTATTGAGGATCTGATGACATATGATTCCAGCGCGGTGAAGGCTGACTAACATTCAATATAAAAGCTGATATCCCGGTCGGATAACGGCTTCAATAGCAGTAATTACGGAGCCCTAAGTACTGCCGGAACCTCCGACTGGAAGATACTGTAATAGTTGGAAAGCCGCAGAGTAAATTCTGGAGACCGTGTCCTCGTGCTATCGTGCATCTGTTTCAGAGCATCAGAGCATGTCGGCTGAGACTAGATGGATGAACCTGACGAACTGTGTCATTTCAAGGAAGATCTGGCCAACCTACGATGATGCCAGAACAAAAAACCTCTTAGCCAGAACGCGTATAGATATCGCCAGACTAACGGCAATTAGTATGGGCCATTGGCCCTTAGGAACTCACTCAGCCAAGGTTCGAATCCCCCATAACACCCACTGTCCGGCCGAAGCAAAGACCAGACGCAGTGCACTAGGTCATCCCTTTTACGATGACCTTTCAGCCATCCAAAGCATCCATTGCAACAAGATCATCAAATTTCTCAACTCCACATTCTGATTTTGAGCTCCCTTAACATCTGTTATGGATGTGGAATTAGCGTGCAAATACCTTGTACGGAATTCGAACTAGCTTGTCGAAATTGGTCGACATGGTGGAAACCGGAACCGGTATTTTTTTTCTCTCTATGTATACACATGCAGACATCCAGCCAATACTCCATGGTTACATTTCCCAGCGTTCCCTTTCTTTTCCTGGTTGACTTTTAGAGGATGCACATCTCCCGGTGAAATATTTGAAACCTAGTCCAAATTCTGGTTGTCACATCATAGGGTGCCGTGACATAAACCCAAGCGTCATGATTGATTGATTGATTGATTCTTTATTCTCAATTAACATATTATGTACATTTTATAATAAACTTAATTAACACTTGAAAGAGAATAGTTAGTGGCATTTATATTTCAAGAACAAAAAAAAATGCTAATGCCACTTCATTGTAAATACGAGTACTTCATGTGGGGTGAGCAAATTTGTAAATTCAAAAAGTAAAATTAATGATGAAGAATTGAAGAAATAAGTAAAGAAGAAGAAAATAAAAATATCAATAAAAAATTAACTAATGAAAATATCAATAAAAATTTAACTAATGAAGCAAGATTCATGGCAAAAAAGAAAAAAGAAAAAAGCAAACAAATACTCGTATGTTTAACTAAACAATATAACACAGCAAAACTTCAATTTCATTATGGTCGAAATCAAGAAGCCAGCATTTCAATTTTCTCAAAAAAGAGCAGAGCGTTGATAAGATTCGTATTTCGGCAGGGAGTTTGTTAAACAATTTGCATGAAACAATGGAGTAAGAGTTTCTAAAGCTTGTTGTGCGAAAGGCAGGGATTGGTACATAAAACTGAGAATTGCTCCGTAAGGTATATGAATCAGAGATAGGACTTTGCAAGTACCCACCTCTCAGAAAGAAAATTCTAAGTGTCTTATAATAAAATTAATGTCTCACTGGGAGAATTCTCGCAAGTCTAAACAGTTGCATGGAACCAGCTAGCCGGGTAGAGTTGCAAACTTTTCTTACTACACATTTTTGCAAAACAATTAACTGCTGAAGTTTACTTAAGTATGCGGCTCCCCAACAGCTTATTCCATACTGCAGTTTAGAATGAAAAATTCCGTAGTATATTATTTTTAAACTATCGTTCGAACAAAACATTCTAAGACGATAAAAACAACGAATGGTGGAAAGAAGATATTGCTTCAGGCTTAAAATATGCTCGGACCAACTTAAATGTCGGTCAATTATAATACCTAGGTATTTAAAGCAGTCAACATTTTCAATTATAAAGCAATTGGCATTACAGGCTACATTCGCATCAAAAGAGTTATTAGAATTAAGAACAGAACACGCGTTATTAATTATATTAAACCTTGCGCAATTTGTTGAATGGAAGGTAACAGCAATATTAGGAGTCGCTTCTGCATTAAGGCTAAAGAAAATAAGCTTAGTTTTGTTACTTACTAGAAGTTTATGTGCAGCAAACCAAATCCTAAGTAAATGAACGTCGTGATTTATATCAGCAACTAAGTTCAATGGGCTTTCAGATCTGTAAGCGATTCCTAAATCATCTGTAAAGGCCGTAACTTTTCCAGCAAACGGTAATTCAAAAATGGAATTAATGTAAATTAAAAACAAAATAGGTTCAAGAACAGATCCTTGGGGGACGCCAAGTTTAATAGTTTTAGTGCTGCTTAGACAGACTCCTATTTTCACCTTTTGTTTTCTCTCCTTCAGATAAGAAGCGATCCAATCGTTGATACAACCACGGAAGCCCACATTATACAATTTTTTCAAAAGAATGTTGTGATCAACCATATCGAAGGCTTTGGTTATATCCACAAATAGTCCACTGCAAAATCTTTTATCGTCTAATCCTTTATGTAAAAAGGAGCAAAATTCCAAGAGAGCGTCCTCAGTAGAAAGGCCTGATCGAAATCCAAATTGGCTTGAGCTAAAAAAAAAATTATTTTCGAGATAATTCAAAACCCTACGTTTAACTACTTTTTCAAATATTTTTGAAATAGAAGGCAACAACGAGATTGGTCTGTAATTATTTTTATCTTTTTTGCTCCCCTTTTTAAAAAGTGGTATGACAGTGGCACATTTTAGTCCATCAGGGAAATTTCCAGTGATAATACTTGAATTAAAAAGATGCGTTAAAATATCAACAATGTTCAGGGCAATTTTTTTTAGCGCAAGATTTGATATACCATCATTAGCACATGAATTCGAGTTATTTAAAGAGTTTATAGTTTTTAATAACTCAATACCAGAAATGGGTTCAAAAAAGAAGCTAACACTATCAATATCGCTATCCATTGGACCATATCCAATACCAATATAGTGAATATTAGAACCACTCGGAAATGACATTTGCCCAATTGAGGAAAAAAACTCATTGAATTCGTTTGCTACTGCTGTAGGGTCGGTAATGCAATTATTACCATTACTTAAGCCCAAATCTCGACATTTGGCCTTATGTCGCATTGTGAAAGTGACATAAGGCCAAATTTTAGCATTTGATATTATGACACCTTGAAAAAGCGTCATAAGGCCAATTTGGCTTTATGACACTTTCGCTTGGTGCTGTTTTCAACAATTTAGCCTTGCACCTACTCCAAAACAAACAGTGACCCCAAGCAGGGGGGTTGCAGGGGGGTAGCATGTCCCCCCATATGCATTGCACTGTTTATGGGATTAGTTACGAAATCTTAAGTAGATTCCACAAACAGTGTAATGCCTATGGGGGGGCATGCTGCCCCCTGCAACCCCCGTGCTTGGGGTTACTGTTTGATTTGGAGTAGGTGCGAAGTGAAAATTTGGCTTTATGTCACTTTCCGGATTTGGACTTATGAAGCTTTGTAAAAGTGACATAATACGAAATGCTAGAATTTGGCCTTATGTCACTTTCAAAAAGCGACATAAGGCCAAATTTCAAGATTTGGGCTTATGACGCTTGGGGTTATGTCACGGCACCCATCATAATCCACCGCGAAAAGACTATATTTTTTTTACAAACCATAGTCTTAGTATTAATTCAATTTTGACAAAAGGTAAATATCTCTTGAATTATCGCCAAAAAATCTAAAACTTACAAAAAAAAATATATACCCTAGGTATTGAAGTCATTGAGAATTAATTTCGTGAAATCACATTTTGGTTTCCACGCCCTAAGTCCCAATCATTGATATTCGGCAAGAAGAGGATTTGGTAAACGAAAGGATCACCGTAAGACCAAAAATAAATTTTCCAACTATATAGAAAAAAAATTAAACGTAACCGCTGCAACTCCACAGAGAGCCACCGCAGACGACCAGTAGACAAGTCCCTCGACACCCTTTTGGAGACTACCCACCTTGCCCGCACTCCTACTCATAGACCAATTACGCTTCAATTGATATCAGCAAATATCGCCTAATCGGCCCAGTCATCCATCGATCGGGGAGCGCGACACACACGTAATCAGCGGTCATAGGTGAGTCGGGTGGTGCGGTCAGTGGTTGGCGGCGGGCGGAATACGAGAGCAACTGGTCTGGATTCGGTTTTCGTGGTACCGGTAAAGCCGTGAGTGTGAATTTGGCATCCTATGTCAACAACAAAAAATATATATACATATATACACACAAAAATTCAATTTATAATGTGTGTAAAGTGAAACATGATTGATCTTTTCTATAGTATTATAATATTGCCTAAAGTTTATTTTCCTAAAATTTTCTATTAAATCAACTTAACTGCACTTAAAATTACAAAATAATATACCCAAATTAGACTACCTACTTGTGATAGTGAGTTTGGCTTATAAATTAAGCGTTAGTGAATTGGATATCAAAATTATAGATACAGAACCACGTGGGATATTGTGCACAATCTCCAAACGGATAAGGGTTGAGTTTTTTTGTTCATTTTTCTTCATTTTCCCTTCATACACTGGATATATTAATTTATGATTGCCAAACAAAATCTAGTTTGTTTTTCTAAGTTTCTCTAGTTTAATAGGGTGATGTGTGGTGAATTTTCAGGTGTCGTCGCAAGGTAAGAAGCAGTAAATCGTTCAAGGGCTGAAATAGGGTCAGCTTCCAAAACGATCGAGTACTAAAGCTGACATGGTGCATTTTATTGCAAAGGGGTGGGGTAAAAGTACTCTGGCGACATGCCATCTGGTTGCCCGCGAGCTATAGGAGTTGGTTTTTTTTTGATAATGAAGTAGCGTCCGTCTGCGTTCGAAAGTAAAATCTTGGCATGAACTTATTTTAGTTCTTTTGTTGTGTCTGGTACTTGCGGATCAAGAACCCATCCCATCCGACGTTCCTAGCTGTGCATATGCAAGCATGCCAAGTAACGATACAAGCAAGTGAGAACCAGAGTGGCATAGTAGTCGCAACACATCCTTCTCCCCCCCCCCCCTTCAGGTTCCCTTTCGTTAGTTGTGGTATCAAAACGGCGCTCAATGCGTTATTTGTGTTTTTTTCTCGTCAGGAAACGTGGAATACAGCCACTTAAACCAAGCAACCAACCAACCAATGAAAAACGGGCCAAAATGCCCTGCAAATGATACTTTGCAAGATGTTGTTCATTTTCTGTTATCCTTTTTTATGCTCTCCTGGTTTGTTGACTCCAACTGAATGAGGTTGAACGAAATATATGCATGTTTGTCATGGATTGAAAGAAACTGTGCGTATAACTAAACTCGCACCTACTTCAAATCAAACTGTGACCCCAAGCAGTGGGTTGCAGCCCCCCTACATACATATTGCATCTACTTGTGATGGGATCTACTTGTGATACTTTACATTTTAAGCGCATCTATCCACCAAATTTATCTTTGAAAATTGCCCAAAAAAGGGTTACATAATCCCAAACCTACAAAGCTGTCCACCCACAAACTGTTCGATTCAAGAATGTAAGCTCTGCGAAATGGTCCCAAAACAAATGAAAGGATTCTCCAAAGTAATGCAAAATCACTCCATTTGGTCTACAAAACTATGTTATTGTTGTTTCCTTAATCATTTTTTGGTACCATTTTGCATTGTTGCCAAATTGCATGGAGCCCATCGGCATGGATAAGACTAAGCAGTAGTCATTGGTTTATCAATATAGAATTTTTAGCGTGTGTTTATTTAGTAGTCTCGAACTAGGCGTTGTTGAAATTGGAATTTTAGCTCTAAAACAATGGTATATGTCATATATGTATATTGAACCGATTTTTTAACATCAGAATTTCTCGCTAACAAACCGATTTCAGTTAAATTTAAAATTTAGGAAGGCTTTTATAATCAATTTCATACATAACTTTTTTGGTTTTTTGAATATGCTGGAACCGGGTATATTGAATTTTTACAGGTTTTTTTTCCAGATGAAAACTACAGGCTTCCTTACAGGGCCGGCTCCAGCCAAACAAGCGCCCTGTGCCAGATTTACGGAAAGTGCCCTTTATAATGCACACATCCATAAGTCGTTTCCACATCACCCAGGAGGTAGTATTCAATGCGTTTTTTTTATTGAGGTATCCCCGGTATGCCTAATCCTCAATTAAAAACAAATATGTATATTTACATATGTTTATATGTCTTAATAGAAAATTAATAATTAAAACAAATAAATAAATAAAATAAATCAAAATAATAAATAAATAGAAAATAAATAAATGTAAAAAATGCTATAAAAACATACGTATGTATTAACAAAATAAATAAATAATGAAGGAATTCATTTAAGGAACTTTAGATATTTTTTTTAAAGGAAAAAAAGTAGAACCGAAGAAATGTGCAGAGAGAAACCTTTAAACTTGGAAACTTGCTTTTCTGGCCTTAGCTTTGGCAAATTCAGCAATAAGATCATCATAGTCATACAGATTTTAATAGTTCATTTTCTATAGATATTATAGATAAGCCTACCAATCTCTCTTGAGTCATCGTTGACCTGGGACAATTTTTAATAATTTTAACTTTAGAAAACTACGTTCTCCTGAAGCTACTGTCACAGGGATTGTATTAAGGATTTGAAGAGCAATAACTAAATGAGGAGCAAGATCTTCAAGGTTTGAGCTGAATATAAAATTCAACACATCTAAACATGATCTTTGTGGTGTAACAAGCGGGGAAATGAGTTTTAACTCTTGATACAATTCTGCTCCATCTAAATCTTGAAAACTACCAGATGTTAAAACATTCTGCAAATTAAGGCATGAAGAACGTAGACTTTTATTTTTCAAACATTCGCTTATGTTACTTAAAAATGAAAAATGTATACTATACCTAGTGTCAAGCTGCTCAAACCTTTCTGTTATTGATTGACTCGCTTGATCAAGTATTTTGAAATAAAAATCTACTTTGAATCTTTGTTTCAAGTCCAATATAGTTTCTGGACATTCATCGGTATACATTTTTTTTCCTTCGAGATCTCAATGATCTCCTATGTGCAGGATTTCAAACTCGCACACACCGTTTGCTTTTATGCAAAAATCCGTATTCATAAAACAGCATCCAAAACATATAAGTTATGCAGAGATTGTGTCGATTAAAGTATCAAAAAAAAATACATTAATCAATTACATTTAGCTACCCAAACTTCTCAAACCAGTTGTAAACCAAATGAAAAAATTCTGCTTATATTCGGAGATTTACATAATTGTGTAACGTAACATCATGCAATCGCAATACATATGTACATTATGATTTTGGATACCGATTGTGAATGAATACCCCTTTTCTATGATGAATGCTACATCCACTGATGCCAACCCTACAGAATTTTCTGTATATCTGCAGTATTTTCACCTTGCCTACAGAAATACAGAATTCAAACTAAAATATACAGAATTCTCAGATTCCAGTAAAAACTAAAATTACCAATAAATACTTACCAAAATAGTGCGTTTCCACCTTAACATATCTATTACTTTCTCGTTCTACTATGATTTTATATGGCTGACATATTGATTGAACCATTTAACTTTATTTGTATCTTGTTGTATGGCTGGTGCTATTTCCAGGTAATTAAAGTTTCTATTGTGTTATTAATTGTTTTTATTCATTTTATTCATCAATTTGGATTTGGAAATAAGCACTCAACCATTGATCAGGTGCATAGAATCACAGATAGAATCGAAAAAGCATTTGAAGAGAAAAATGTGTGCTCTACAGTATTTCTTGATATAGCACAAGCTTTCGATAAAGTCTGGCACAAAGGAGTGGTACACAAATTACAAAAGCAACTGCCGTTCAGTATGCGACCATTCTGGAGTCTTATATATCAGATAGATTCTTCAGAATTAAACAAGATGCAGAGTAGGTACTCAACATTAAGAGAGATTAAAGCTAGTGTACCGCAAGGCAGTGTGCTAGGTCCAGTTCTATACCTACTTTTCACTAACGATCTGTCTGAAAGTGAAGAAACCACCAAAGCTACTTTTGCAGATGATACAGCTGTCCTTGCTGTGGGAGCAACTGTCGAAATAGCAACCAACAAAAAAGCTTCAAACAGCAATAAACAATATTTCAGAATGGACTAAGAAATGGCAGATTAGATTAAATGACCTTAAGTCAGTCCATATTAATTTTACGTATAAAAACGTACCACACATTCCAGTCTATAGTAACAACAATGTAGAGGAATATTCAAACACAGCCAAATATCTAGGCATGACTCTAAACGCTAAACTGCGTTGGAAAGCGCACGTAAAGAAAAAAAAAATGAGTTGAGTATGCGATGCAGTAAAATGTATTGGCTTATTGGGAGATACTCATCCCTGTCTAACTACAATAAGTTATTGCTATATACTCATGTTCTGAAACCATTATGGGTCTACGGGCTCCAGTTGTGGGCATGCACATGCCAAACAAATTTACAAACAATTCAGGTTTTCCAAAATAAAGTACTAAGGAACATAGTTAATGCACCTTGGTACATACGTAATGCCGATCTGCATAAAGATCTAAATGTTGAAATGGTTGAAGATGAAGTTAAGTAAGTTGCTCAAAGGCATAGAAGTAGGCTGCTCAACCACGTGATCACAGAACTATTAAATAATGACAATGCAATCAGGAGATTGAGACGGATAGAACCTCTTCATCTATAAGAGTTAGCTAGGGCTAGGAAATCAGTTTAGAAACGGCGGATTTATCTGTTAAATTCAACAAATATGTAATTCAAAAACAAATTGCCGATTAGTTGTCGACTAGGTGCAATCTCATTCGGGATGGCGAATGTCAGTCGCCCGGGAGTTTTTTTTAGATGTCTATCTCTATTGCAGAAGCATCCCTCGCGTACTAGCTCTGCAATGTCTTTCGATGATTTTTTACTTCCAGCGTATTCCTAACAATTTGTACTTTTATATTTTGTAGAGCTTGCACCTGAAAATGTGACTGAATTTGATCGAGAATGGAGACCTTTGAGGAATATATTGATAGCATTACCATTTTCTTCAGAGAATCATTTGCAAGTGGAAGATTTTTGGAGATACTTGTATATTTCCAGTTTGAAAAAAGGTAATGAAACTGCCTTATTAACATTACTCTCGGAATTTGCTCAAATTCTATTGTGTTTGCCCCATAGCAGTGCAAATGTTGAGCACCTGTTTTCGGCAATAAATTTAATGAAGAGTAAACTAAGAAACAAGCTTAAAACGAAAACATTAACAGGGTTGTTGTTTACAAAAAGTGCACTGTTAACCCGTGTTATGAGGTACAACTCTCTGAAGAATACAGAAACATGTTTAACATCAATATGTATGATTTTAAAAAACAAGGCCAGCACTACGACGAGTATTATCGATTCCAGCGATACCAGCGATTAATAAAAATTATGTACTTGTACAAAATTAATACATATAATTAAAGACTGATATTTTATGAAATGCAAGCACTTTTAGTATGTTTAAAAAAGTCTCGATTTCTACAGAATTTCGTCAAGCATTAATACAGAATTCTACAGAATTTTTATCTTTCATCTACAGACTTTTAAAAATTTGGATTGACATCACTGGCTACAGCCTCCTTCCAATATGCTATAACCTACCCCAAACTTCCATTAAAAACAACAAATAATTTACCAACCACATACCGCACCCCTCTCAGCAGCACATCATATCCCCATCATGAGAAGTAAAAAAATGACGAGAATGGAAGACAACAAAAGGAACTACGATTCTTCTTGTGTGCAGAATCAAAAACCTAACCCATACGATTCTGTCGTCATGAATTTTTTGTTTGACATATTTTCCTATGAAAATTTTGCAAGCGAATGTGCAATAATTAAACCCTGCACATTTTTTTTTTTTTTTTTTTATAATAAGCGCGCACTAAAGAGATTTGTTGGGACCCTTATAATGTATTAGCTACACAGCGCGGGCGTTAAGGAAATTAGGGTGAGACGAAAAGGACAGATGCCGATGCACGTTGGTTTTGAATGCTTGTAAGTTGTTATAATGTGTAGGAAAAATGTAGCGGGGAAGAGCATTCCACATTCGTGTTGTACGGCTGAGGAAAGATTCTTTGAACTTCACTGTACGTCCGAACACACGCTTGAGGGTGAACTGATGAGCATTCCTTGCATGACGGGTATTGCGGTTGAAATGTTCAAGGGGAGGAATGCAACTGGCAATTTCGTTTGAGCACTTATGGTGGAAATAACGATAAAATAATGACAGGCAGGAGACATTACGACGATGACTAAGAGAGTCAATCGATCTCGCGATGTCACGGTCGCCAATGAGTTTTATCGCGCGTTGTTGGATCCTGTCAAGTAACTCCAAATAAGTTATTGGTGTACCGGACCAGATATGAGCGTTGTACTCGAGTTTCGGGCGAATAAACGCCTTATAAATTGTAGCCAAATCAGAAGGGGTGAAATATTTCTTACGACGCTTAAGGAAGCCTAGACATTTCGCGGCATTCTTGGCGACACCGAATATGTGGTCATTCCAACGAAGGTTGTTATTAGCACACATACCGAGAATGGAAAGTCTTTCGGTTTCAGCGATGCAAGTGCCATTCATGGATAATGGCAGTGTGTGTGGGTTTTGCTTTAATGACAGGAGACAGCATTGTGTTTTGGAAGCATTAAATTCCACTCTATTGGTTTTACCCCACTGAGTTATGCTGTTAAGATCGGAATTTAATGAGCTTAACATACGTTGCCGTTCCAGTTCCACACCCGAAGATTAGGGGCGTGACCCAAGAAACGAATATGCGAAGCTAAAGGTACTGTCATCAGCAAAGGAATGGATTGGATTAGAAGTAACAGACAGTAGATCATTTATAAAAATGAGAAAGAGAGTCGGGGACAGAACAGAGCCTTTGGGGACACCAGCATTTATTTGGTGAGTTGCAGACTTGAAGCCGTCCAAAACAACTTGAATTGAACGGTCCGAAAGGTAATTTCTAATCCATTGAAGAAGAGTATCATCGACTCCAAATGCACGCATTTTCGACAAGAGAGCTTGATGCCAAACTCTGTCAAATGCTTTTGAAATATCAAGAGCAACGATCTTAGTTTCACCACCTTGGTGAAGAGATTGGTTAGATATGTCATCAAATCACCAGGTGGAACTTTTTTTTTGAGTTTTTTGAACTATGTACGTGTACCTACTTAGATTCTTTTTTAAATGTAAGTATATGTGCAAGAAATATTAATACACGAACAAGGTGGAATATTTTGAGATTAGGTAGGTAGGTAAGAAATGAACTTCTTTAGTGGGATTTTTTTTTTAATTTTGAGTTAGATTCTTCTTGAAGTTGCAATATTTCAAGTGATATGGGTTAATGTGCAAAAATTCAGCACAGTTGTTATGGATGTTGCTTTTTTGGGCTTAATTTCTTACTCCTAGTAATGCGCCCAACAATTCGGCGCCCTGTGCATTTGCACATCTTGCACATATAGTTGGGCCGGCCCTGCTTCCTTGTATTGAAATACTCAAAAAATTGCAAAATATTTTTCAAAAATTAAAAAAAAAACTGCTTTAACGATTTTCAATATTTCTTTTTTACTAGGTAGTAATAAAATACTATTGCATACTTAGTTTTTCCAAGAAAACTCTCAAACAAATTTGAAAAACTAAAAGATTTTTCCAATATTTTTTTTAAATAATTTTAAGTTATTATTTTTTAGGTACCTACATATCATCATTCTTTAAGATTTTATTATTACAAAAAGTATTACATAACATATAGCTAGGTAGAAATCATTTTTATAAAATTAAATTTAATCTTCTGGCCTTCTGCGCTGCAAATATATCTAAAACGTCCTCAGTGTCGATCTCAATTTTTCGACCAATTGACATTAATGCCAATACTGTTAATCTTTCTTCACCGGTAGAATTTCTTAGATAAGTTTTTAGACGTTTCATTGTCGAAAATGTACTTTCCGGTGTACATGTTGAAACCGGAAGTGTCGCCAAAATTTAAAGAAGCTTGTGGATGTTAGGAAACAGATCGTTATTGCATTCCCCAAGAGCTGTTATTACACTCTTTGAACGCTCTGTATCTTTTTGTATATGGAATTTTGTCTTCCATAGCGTAAATTCCATGCACAAAGAGGAAAGTATGGACTTATAGTTTTTAAATCTCATTTTAAGCTGACTTAAAAAGTCATCTCAAAGAAAAATCATTATACTTATCCTAAAATAGGTTTCAGAATCTATTGTGTTTATCTTTTGTCTGTGCTGCTGCCTTGACACAATTCTGGAATTTTAAGTCATTCATCCACAACATTTAATAAGTTTTGTGCAGTCTCAAAAATTGTTTTGAATTCCGGAATGATATTTTTGCGTATTCCTTGGAATGTGTTTGTTATTAATACTATATATGTGCCAATACAGACACTAAGTCACATGAAGGGGATTGTAAGATCTTACAAAGTGGCAGTGTATAATGTTAACAAAACACTTAAACAACACAAACCTACTGACAAATTACTAGCTGAAATAGATCTTAAAAAGCAACTCGCCATCGATAAAGTATCAGAGTCCTTATCACTACACAACTCTTCTTCCCTTAAACCTCATTAACCCATCATGTTTTTCCAATTGTCAGAGTTACCTTACTAAATTAATCGAAAATTATGTTGGTACTACTTCGGCTTAAAACTAAAATCAGAAATTTTAAACATAATTATTTGAGTACAAATTTCATACGGATGCGGAAAAGTATGATTAACAGATGCATTTTAAAAAAAAAATCGGCAGGGGGGGGGGGGTTCAAACCCATATGACCGCCTCCCTGGTTACGGCCTTGCATGATGGTTTATACTCTTGGATGTTTTTAGGTGTTCCTGGGTGGTTTCGAACCTGCAACTTTTCGTAGTTCAACGCACTACCCACAGAACTACTGCGACCCATGTCCACTGCTCCCTTAATCTACCTTTTGTCTTTTCCTGCGTTTCGAAAGGGTTTTGATAGATGTGTCAAGCTCCTCACTTAACCACTCTGTCTTTTCTCGCATTTGAAGGTTATAGCTAAGTATTCGAGTTGAACTTGGTCTAAGTGTACCTCATCGAGGGCCATTTCAAACCAACCATTCAAGTTGAAATTCGATGTACCAACATCTGCCAGAGAAGGTTCAGTCAACTCCTGCCCCAAAATGAGATCAAACAGTAGAATGAAAACCAGCAGATTTTTTCCAAGCCGCATTGTAACCAAATAGAAATTTGAGTATAAAAATCCCAGAGAATCACGTGAAAGAATTCCAGACTCGAGCAAAAAGCATCAATTTCATTTGAAGAGTACCCGCACGAACATTATTGTTATATTTTCTGGCTTTGTATTTTCAATAGAAATGCGACAACTCAATATTATAACGTCGTGATTATGTTCTAAATATCGGTGGTCATCTAGAAAGCATATTTCGAATACTTCAAAAAGAAAGTTGGATGACTTACATCACATCTCGACCGGATAGGCGACTTTAGTAGAAGGAAAATATTTCCCTTTCAATAATACACTTTGGTAGTATTGCTGATGTCGTTGTTATTTGTCGACGTATCTCCTTCAAAACATAACTACAAAAAAATGTATATCTAGTTTTTATCCTTTTTTCTATGGAACAGAGGAAACAGACAAAACAGATCTGAAAACTTGCGATATAAAATGGTTAGATTTCTCTCTCATATTTCCTTTTCCAGAAGGATAATACCAAGAAGAGATAAATGCCTGATATACTATATCCTGTTTTCCATCAATGTGATTATTTAAGCTTAATTCAGCATTTCTTTCGCTTTAGGGTTTTTCAAATATTTATACAACGACTGAAAAAGCGAGATTTGTTTTCCTTTTTTACACAAAGAGTATTAAAATCTCTCGCATCAGTCAATTGATTTTTATTATACTGGCCATTAGCGGACAACATAAGTAGAGCTACACTTATCGCATCATATCGCCTCTTCCCACGAAACTTCCCTTAGCTCAACGATTCATTTGAAGAAGAAAAATCAAGGGTAGGTATATCCATCCCAATTATTTGCACATGAATTATTATGATGTGCAAATGAAAATCAAATGAAGCTTCTTTCCACTTGAACGTATGTTAAAGGTCGGGGTGGAGGGAAGGCAATGCCAGAATACATATGTCTTAGAGGCTTGTGTAAAGAGCGGCATGTCATAGACATTACCACTCACCTTGAGACCCGACTGACACATGCAGGCTTTGCTATTTCACTTTTGAGAAAATTGAAATTTTGATATATGACTTTGCATATAGAAAATAAATTTTAGATCAAAAAAAGAAAACAAGCAGGACCACCACAGAATATATATTTTTTTCCACCATCAAATACACTAGCAAACTAAACCAAACTCCACCCAAGGGTTCCCGAAATATAATTTATTTATTTTTTTTTTCTATTATTTTTCGAGGAATTGGATGAAACAAAGGCACACAGTTTATAAATAAATAAATTCCTTTGGGGTGATGTTGTAGGGCGGATAGGATAACTCGTGAATGAGGCGGGTGCGGTCGAAGAACGCACACAACAGTGTCTTCTACGTTGCGCCCCATCCATAACCGTACGCAAGTGATGCGGGGCATATGAAAACTGAAGGGTGGCAGGAAATAAATCTTAAATAATTTTCTATCGTTTTTCGATAGGATAACATTGCAACAGATTGATGGTTTCAATGTTTTGAAGCTAAGCGTAATTTGTATCTACAAGCATGTCATGCCTTTAGCAAAAACCAAAGAACGAACGTGATAAATTAACCTTTTAATCACAAATCAAACGGAAGACCTCACAGTCTTATCTATTCCTTCATGAATACGCTCCGCAGTAAACAATTTATATAAAAAATGCTGTTAATGAGTTTACAATCGATTAAGGGTGCATACCTATTCGCAATTGATTGCATAGGAATTTAAGCTTAATCCCCATATTGACTTGTTAACTACATATTAGGCGAACGAGCCTTTATACTGACGAGTATGGGAAAGGTAGCTTCTTCAGCCTTAATACGATAAAAGGGATGAAATGGATAAAGAAACACAGCAAATAATTCCAAGTGTGGTATGCTTTGGTTGATTTCAAAAAGATTTTATTTTATCATCAAAGATATACACATACAACAGTGACCTACCTTTTGTGACAAACAAAGAAAACAAACACTTGCCGGATCTTTTGTCAAGGACTCTTCCCGTAGGTGACAACGATTTTATAAAATGGATTTAGAATGAGAAAATGAAATCGAATAAACATGTATTAGTGAAAGATAAAGAGACCCTTAGATCCAGACTCTTTTCATGATGTCTAATTTGAATATAATTTGTTTCGTGCATATTTATAAGTGACAATGGTTTTTATACCCTATTCTAAGGGTATATTAATTTTGACGCATAGTTTGTAACATACCTTAATATTGCCCGTAGACCCCTAAAAGTTACTATATTTATGATCAGCATCGATAGTAATGTCGATCTAGCCATGTCCGTCCGTCCGTCCGTCCGTAAGTCCGTCTGTCGGCAAAAATTAGGCCATTAAACTGGACCTAGAGAACTGAAATTTTAACCATATACTCTCTAGGGTCCCGAAATAATCAGGTTTACGAATTTTTGAAATCCGCCCACAGACACGCCCACAAACTCAAAAAAACAAAATTTTGGAAAAAATCGAATTTTGAGCTAGAAAGCTGAAATTTTTTATATGTGATCTATGACTCCTAAAACTGCTCGGGATAAAAAATTTCAAAATCCGCCCACTGACACGCCCACAAATAAATAAATCAATTTTTTTGAAAATCCAAAGTTTGAGCTAGGGAGTTGAAATTTATAATAAATACTCTCTAGGGGCCCTTTATGCTCATGTGGAGAATTGTTCTCCATAGAGGAAATGAATTCGCTTGTAATGGAGATGGTCACCAAGCTAAGTACATGTAAAACTAGAGAAGATCAATTTTATGTTATAGCACAATTAGCGACTAAGTTTTTGTACAATAATGCTAAGTAGTTTTAATAATAACAATATAAATATTGTAACATGGAATGCCAGAGGCATTCGTAAAAAATATATTGAATTCCTAAACTTTTTAACAAATAATAAAGTTGATATCGCGTTAGTTACTGAAACATGGCTTAGATCTAAAGATCGAATTTCAAATTCGACTTATAAATGCTATAGGTTAGATAGGAAAAATAAAAGAGGTGGTGGTGTTGCTATTTTGATTAGGAGATCTTTGCAACATGAGCTTTTGCCTTGCATACAAACTAATTATGTAGGGAACATAGGAGTCGAAATAACATTAAGTAACTTAAGAAAAGTTAGGATTTATTGTGTTTATTTTCCAGGAAAAATTACAGGAGGCTTATCACCAGTTGAAAAAAGACAACGATTTAGAAATGACCTAAGAAAACTGTTTAGTCTAAACTGTGCTTTCTTAATTGGAGGTGATTTAAACTGTAGACATAGAGACTGGGGTTGCATTAGAGCCAATTCTTGGGGAAATGTCTTGTCCGAACTTTCTGTTATGTTGCCAATGTCCATTATGTACCCGCCCAGTCCGACTTATGTTCCAGCGAGTTCCCGTGGTAGTCCCTCCGTTATCGATTTATTTGTATCTAACGTGTCAAGTCTTATATCTCAGCCCATTTCTATGAATGAGCTTAGCTCTGACCACAATCCTGTTCTTTGTAATATTCTCCGGTCGGGTGTCGAAAAAGTGCAATATTATCAGGACCTGAAAAATGCAAACTGGTCGACTTATCGAACCGAAGTAATTAGAAACCTTAGAACAATTCCTACAGTTATAGAAAATATCTCAAATAACCACGATGTTGACGACCTAATTCATACATTTTCTGAGCATATTATTAATTCAGCTAATAGTTGTATTCCCAAAGTTCCGATAAAATCCAAATGTGTAAAATTACCAACTCACATCTTAGAACTTATCAGAATAAGGAATATGCACAGAAGAAACTGGCAGAGATACCGACAACCTATTTTCCGAATTCAAATGTCAAAAACTAATAAATTATTAAATAAAAGTATTCAGGCTTTTCGAAACGCAGAATGGAACATTAAATTAAGTTCACTAGATAAGTCTGCAAAGCCCTTCTGGAACATAGTAAAAATTGTTAAAAATAAAAACAGACAAATACCCTGTCTCAAAAATGGTTTGACTACCTTTTATACAGACACCGAGAAAGCGGAGTCACTTGCATCGAATTTCTCAGAAAATCATGTAGTATCGCAGCATTTAGGAGATCCAAGCACTGAAACACTTGTCGAAAACACTATACAGGCTTTTAGTGCAAACAACCCTGACACTCCCTTGGAGGAATTTGTATCGGAAACAGATATAAAATACCTTGTAGATAACTTGAAAATTAGAAAAACAGGTGGTTTGGATAATATCAAATATATATATATAAAAAAATTACCTAAAGAGGGAATCAAAGTTCTGACATTTATTATAAATGCGTGCCTTAAAACGCAGTACTTTCCTGATAAATGGAAACTGGCAAAGGTAGTCCCAATACCAAAAGCGGGAAAGCCTCTTGATAAACCTCAAAGTTACAGACCTATAAGATTACTTAGTAGTGTTAGTAAGATTTACGAAAAAATCCTAAAAGAAAAAATTATCAAGATTATTGAGGATCATAAACTATATCCCGATGAACAGTTTGGTTTTAGGGGTGGTCATGGTACCTCCCATCAAGTTTTAAGATTGTGCAATAGTGTTAAAATGAACCGTGCAATAGGAAGATCAACTGGTATAATCCTACTAGATATTGAAAAAGCTTTTGATTCTGTGTGGCACAATGGACTTATATACAAAATGATAAACCTAAATTTCCCTTTGTTCCTGTGTAAAATCATCCAAAGTTTCGTAGCAAATCGTCGTTTTATTGTGCATGTAAATGGTAGTGTATCAAGGGTAATAAACTTTCACACAGGTGTGCCTCAAGGCTCAGTTCTTGGGCCAGTTCTTTACAATCTGTACACATCCGACTTTCCTCTCCTCTTTCAATGTGAAGCAGCAATTTATGCCGATGATACGGCTATAATTTCATCGCATGAGTTCAGTCTAATTATTGAGACGAATCTTAAAAATGCGATTGAAATGCTGCAAAAGTACTACACAAAGTGGAAAATAAAACTAAATGCTGAAAAAACACAAGCTATCTTTTTCACACGAAAAAGAAGACCTTGTTTTCTTCCAGCAAACCAACTGCTTGTCAATGGGTATTCAATTGCGTGGAAGCCTTCTCTAAGATACTTGGGTATATACATTGATTCAAAACTGACGTTTAAAGAACACACTATGCAAACACTTAACAAAATAAATATTGGCATAAAAATATTATATCCATTTATAAATAGAAAGTCATCACTTTCAAATGAAAACAAAATATTAATTCATAAAACAATTTTTCAATCCATCTTATTGTACGGCTGCCCGGTTTGGGGTAATTGTGCTGAATGTCACATTAAAAAGTTGCAAATCGCACAGAACAAGTTATTAAAAATGATGCTTAACCTCCCATGGCATCACTCTACGCTAGACCTACATGCAAGAGCAAATGTTGAAATGATCTCCTTCAGAATACGCAAACTAATAGAAACATTTAAGATCAGATGTGATATCCCAGACAATCCTCTTATTAATCAATTAAATATTGAATATCACTAACCTTACTCATATTACCTAACGCAATATTCAACTTTTTGTTAATTTATTTGTATGTTATCAATTTGATATTATCTATTTGTCAATTAATTTATGTTTATTTGTTTATTTGTTTATTTACTTATTTATTCATTTGTTCACTTATTTATTTATTTACTTGTTTATTTATTTATTTATTTATTTATTTATTTATATATTTATTATTTACTTATTTATTTATTTATTTATTTATTTATTGATATATCTATTTATTTACCGATTAAACAATTTATTTATTTATTTATTTATTTATAACTTATTTATTTATTTATATATTTATTTATTTATTTATATTATTTATACATTCATGTATATTTTATTTTTATTTATTTATGCATTCATGTATATTTTATTTATTATCATCTTTTTTTTTTTTTTTTCTCCTTAATTTGAGGTTTTTAGTCGTTGTTTTTCCTCAAAAACAAACATTTTTCTAATTTATGTTAATTTTTGTCACTTGTAAACTTTTTTCAGTAGAAAGACATAAAGCTGTCATATCTCTGTATTTGAATTATGTAAATTGTGCTATAACAAATTGTAAATTATAAACGAAATAAAATATCTATCTATCTTATGCTCATGTGATATTTTTTTAAATCCGCCTACTGGCACGCCCACAATTAAATAAAACAATTTTATTGAAACACCCAAGTTTGAGCTAGGGAGCGTTTTTTTTTTTTGATAAAATCCTTTAAATGTTATATAACAAAATATGTAGAGCGTTCTTAACAATTCAACCATACTTGGACTTTTGTCACGCCCACTTATGAGGGATAGGAATAAGAATAGGGTATCCAACAGTTCGTCCAAGCGGACTGTAGCCCGTCCCTATTTTTTTTTGTAAGTAGGAAATGGTTCAGTAAAACTATATTCAGTGTATGGACTTCAAATTCAACCTAAAAAAAAACCCAATCAGATGTTTTGCATTGTGAGCGTCCTGCTAAGCGTGTAAGATTACTTACTTACTTACTTAGGTGGCGCTACAGTCCGGGGTGGACCTGGGCCTCGACCAATATGCCTCTCCAGTTAGCACGATCTTTGGCTAACTGCCTCCAGTTGCGCACTCCAAGTTGGTTGAGATCCCCTTCCACTTGCGCGCGCCACCTAAGGCGAGGTCTTCCTCTACTGCGTTGTCCCTCCGGGTTGGAATCGAAGACTTTTCGGGCTGGAGCGTTGGTATCCATTCGCTCTAGATGTCCTAGCCATCTTAGTCGACTTATTCGCACTTTTTTGACCAGGTCGATGTCGCTGTACAGCTCGTAGAGTTCGGTGTTAAATCTCCTCCTCCAAAGCCCGTCAACGCAAACGGGACCGAAAATCACTCGAAGAATTTTGCGTTCGAAACGACTAAGGAGATCTTCATCCGCTTTTGCTAATGTCCACGCTTCTGCGCCGTAGAGCCGGACTGGGATGATGAGGGTCTTATACAAAGTCTCCTTAGTGTTTCTTGACAAGACCTTACTAGTCAATTGCCTTTTTAGGCCAAAGAAACAGCGGTTGGCTAGTGTAATTCTTCGTTCGATTTCTGATGTGATGTCGTTTTCAGAATTTATAGCTGAGCCGAAGTAGACAAAGTCCCTAACTACCTCAAAGTTGTAGCTGTCTATCGTGACGTTCTGTCCGATTCGTCGATGTTGTGTGCCCCTTCTTGTTGACAGCATATACTTGGTTTTGCCCTCATTCACCACTAAACCCATTTTTGCCGCTTCTGTGCTAATACTTGCAAACGCAAAAGTGACAGCTCGCTGTGTTCTGCCAATTATGTCAATATCATCAGCATATGCAAGTAGTTGCACAGACTTTTGAAAAATTGTGCCTCTAGTGTTGGCTTGCGAGTTTCGCACAATTGTTTCAAGTATGATGTTAAAGAAGTCACATGACATCGCAACACCTTGTCTAAATCCTTTTTTGACAACGAAGGTCTCGGTGAGATTGTTTCCGACCTTTATGGAGCGGCGGGCGTTCTCCATCGTCATTCTGCACAATCTGACAAGTTTGGCAGGGATGCCAAAACTAGACATGAACTGTATAGCTCGTCTCTATAGATGTTGTCATATGCGGCCTTAAAATGGATAAAAAGATGGTGGGTATCGATTTGGACTTCTTGGGTATCCTCCAGGATCTGCCATAGTGTGAATATTTGATCGGTCGTGGACTTACCGGGATTAAAACCGCACTGGTAGGGAGCAATCAGACATGATCTTATAGGCAGTATTCAGGAGACTGATGCCTCTATAGTTGGCACAGTTTAGAGGGTCTCCTTTCTTGTGGATCGGGCAAACGATGCTGAGGTCCCATTCATCAGGCATACTTTCTTCTGACCATATCTTGGAAACGAGTTGGTGTATGCTCTCCACCAGGCCATCTCCCGCTGCCTTAAAAAGCTCGGCACTCAAGCCGTCTGGTTCAGCAGCTTGTTGGATTTTAGTTTGGATATCGCTATCCTCACTTCGTTTTGGTCAGGTGGACGGAAGTATTGGCTTTCATCGTCCAGGCTGAATGGTTCGTTCTGCCTGACAGCGTAATTTGTGTCGTCTACGCCGTTTAACAGTCTGCAGAAATAGTTTTTCCATATCCTCAGCACCGACTGTGACTCTACTACAAGATTTCCTTCCTCGTCTCTACAGGTCTATTTTCGGGTCTTGTTTCCGTTACACGTCCTTTTTACCTTTTGGTAAAACTTCCGAACATTTTTCCTGGAGTAGCACCTCTCTATTTCCTCGATCGCGCGCTTCTGATGCTCTTTCTTTTTTCTCCGGAGAAGCCCATGTTCTTCCCACCTCTTTTGCTCGTAGAGCTCACGAGCTGCTCTCGTCCTTCTATGCAGTGCCGCTTCGTAGGAGTTTTGTTTTGCTGCATGCGCTTGCCGGCACTCATCGTCGAACCAGGGGTTTCGTGGTGGTGGCCTGGTAAAACCGAGAATATCAGTTACGGCGCTTCTGATGGCGCCTTGGCATCGATGCCACTGGTCTTCGGCACTTGACGCTGGCAGCATAGGACTTCTCGAGAGGTTGAGGGACACGCGATCGGCAAAGGCGTGTAAGATTACCATCTGTTTTTTGTAAGCCATAGACATTGGTATCCACGTTATACGGTAGTATGAGCTTTGTAAATACATTTTAATGCGCCTCTGGCCCGTGGAGAGTCTTTGCCTGAGACACTGCAGCTTTCCATTCTTAGCGATCCCGGGTACGTTGCTTCAAGTTGTCCAGACCAAGCGCTCTGGCATCCGCCATGGCTCGAACGTATTTTCAGTCTTCCTTGTCCTCTTGGAAATGCGGCTGCTCGTTGGAGCATTATTGTGCATTAGCTTGATATGCCCGAGCCAAAGTAGTAGACGCGTCTTAGTTTTCTTAGTACATCCACTTCAAGCAGCTTAATACTTAGATGGGGACCACTTGGGAATACCGCGTGTTGTTGGCACCTCTTGCGAACGTCTGACAAACATCCAAGAGTATCAAATTGTCATGAGAAAGCTTCTCAAATTTGGCGTTCGGATTCGGCGTAAAACTGTAGGTCCCCTCCACTTCTCATGAAAGTGGTTGGAGAAGCTAGGTTCAGGGCCTGTATGGGCGGTTAAGGCATAATATAGTCGGCGCCATTAAGCAGAACGGCAATAACAGATGCTAGGCAACGCGTTCAAATTACTAGTCGGAAGGTAACTTGCAGGCAACTCGTGCTGACTTGGAACTTGAACTTGCCCATTGACAATTATTGCTTATAAAAAATCCAATTGAAAACTTGCAGTTGCAAATCTCCACTTCGGTGGAGCATTATTGTTCATTCGCTCAATGTGGCCGAGTTAATGTAGTCGACGAGATTTAATTTTTTACATTTTGATACAGCTCATAGAGTTCGCGGTTGTATCTTCTTCTCCATTCGCCCTCCTCGCACACAGGACCAAATATCCGACGGAGTATTTTTCTTTTAAAAGAACACAGTCAGAGTTTCGTCTAACTCCCGACACAGGCTCTCCACACACTTTGCTTGCATTTGAGCGCACTTAATCTTTACGAGCCACTTCTACACCGATGAATCAAAAACTAGTGATGGGGTTGGTTGAAGAGAAATGTGATATCCACAAAGGATATCTTCTCAGACATTCGAGCCGCGATTGAGTTTCCTTAAATTAAATCGCAGTCCTTGACTGCCGTTCATATCTTAGTAAGATTGCGGAGCAGTTTAACATTCACCTCTGTTGGTTGGGAGCCGGGGCATAGAGGCATCCAAGGAAACTGTAGGGCAGATGAACTCGCCAAAAAGGGAATAAAACTACCTCTTTTTACCTGTAAAGGGTTTTCTGGGTATATCAATCGCTACTTGCAAACTTTTATTCAAGCTATCCGCAATTGAGAGAACAAACCTTAGATGGCAAGTAGTAATACATGTCTAGCGACTAAGCATATCTGGCCAAAGCTTGACCTGCGACGCTCTAAGAGTCTTATCTCACTAAACCGACTGCATATTAGCTCCACTATAGGTGCCATTACAGGGCACTGCCTGATAGGCAGGCACGCATCTAGGCTTGGCGTTAATTCAAACGACTTCTGCAGAAGCTGCATGGAAGGGGAGGAGGAGGAGACTACACCTCACCTTCTTTGAACATGTACTGCTCTCTCACATAAAATAAATCTCCATCAAGAAGACTTCTTGCTTAATGATCTAAGTGACTTGGCTTACACTGAAGTTAGAAGTCTATCGCGGTTCATAAGAAGCTCCAATGGTTTAACGAGTGGTGAAAGAAACCCCTGGATCCGTGTGGTATCACAATGGACCTAACATTCTAAGTGAGTTGGCCTTAGGCTGACAGCCACCCCAACCCAACCTTACCTAACCATCTTTGCGAGCCTCTTGCAAAGTCTATATTCCAATTCGAGGCGAGCTTTTTCATCTTCGTTATTAGTGGAGCACTTTGACCAAGCCTTAAATGCCGCTTTCTTGTTACTTTCTTGGCTTAGCTTCGTCTGTCCACCACCATGTTTCTTTGCCGTGTGTTGATAGTGTCCTTTTGAAGCCCCTAGCAGTGATTCTCTTTGTCCAGATTCTTCCATTTAATTCTCGCCTCTCCTAGGATCACTTTGCAATCTTTAACCCGAGGCTGCATGAAACGTGTTACCTAATGGTAATCAATCTGGGATCCATTTCCGCCGCTGTTGTTAGTGACCAGGTGCCGGCTTTGTTTGGCGAACATGCTATTAAGAACGATAAGACCGTATGACTTGAACGTGCTTAGGATATCTTCACCCGGAGAGTTCCTGGTGCCGTATCCCAGTCCTCCATGACAGTCTTCATAGGCTTCGTTTGACTTCCTGTCCGATCAAATCAAACCAACAAACAAAAGTTATCCTTTTGGGATATTCGTGATGAGGGTGTGAAAATATGGCCAGAATGCATCTTTTTCTCTCTGCTCGTATTCAACTTTTGGCTCGTATCCAACTTGGGGAGCACCAAAATTCCATACCTTACCTTGCATTATCAGTTTGAGAGATGGTATCAAACGATCACTGAACTTTGAACTCTTGAAACTTTCAAGACGCTGCGAAGTAGCTCTGCCGGAAGGATGATACCTTTTCCGTTCTAACCCTGTTGCGTCCAGTAGTAAAACATCTTGAAAGCTTTTGTCCTAAAGTTCAAGAAACTCGCCCAATTTGCGGTGTTTCGCCATTTCGTTTCCTGAACACATAAGATGTCACCTCGCCTTCTAACCAACATCTCTTCAAGCTCGAAGCTACGAATATTCATTGGGTGCGAGTTCGATGTGCATGCTCCTATTATTTCTTGTTTGATCTTACTTTTACGATACCGGTGATCTTCAGTCGTGTCAAAAAACGGATTTGCATGAACACTTGCGAGACAGCTTCAAGATATTAAATGTGTCGCTAGGCTCACCTGGATGTTTAAATTGCCTCGACCTTTTACGAAAAGCGCTGTTTATCGGGGTACTGTAGTGATATTCTTAACCCGTCCCTAAACAGGGATCAGTTAATAGTTGTTTAAATCTAAGCTTGTGAAACGGTGCCGCGAAGAGCTGAGGGTTCTTGGCGCTCAACATAATGTGAAACTCTGCTGGGTCACTGGTCATAGGGGCATTCGGGGTAATAGAATTGCTGATGAACTGGCAAGAAAGGGCACTTCCTTGAGTCGTGAACAGGCGGACCAGCCTGTTAAACCGCCATTGTGTGACCTCAAAGCACGGGTGGGGCAGTAAATCCTGCAAATCGCCAAAAACAGGTGGCACACCCTCCCTATCTGCGAAATATCCAAGGTAATGTGGCCAGACTATGATAAAGCCAGAACCCACAAGCTACTTCAAAAAAACAGGAAATCTGTTTCGATGTTGGTGGGAATACTCACTGGACACAACCTACTGGGGAACCATAGACGGTGTTAATTAACTTAACTTCATATAATTGTTAAATAAAACAGAACAAACTAGCGTTGTTTCTAGTCAATTTCTGCTTGAATTCTAAACGTTGTAACTTACGTCTATAACACCTTTTTTCTGAACATTATGTCACTCTTTATCGAACGAATAAATTGACACTTGCTATTTTAACCTCATCTGGATTGGAAGTTTTCCTTTTTCCTTGTTCCAAAGTTATCACGCTAATCACGCAAAATTATTCTCAAACAGACTGAAAATGCGTCTTACTGACGACGACCTTTGTAGGGGCTGTGGTGATGAGGAGGCACATGAGGACACCCTCCACTTCCTGTGCCACTACCCAGGCCTCAGTCAATTGAGAAAAAGAACTCTAGGAAACTATTTTTTCCACAGCCTAACGGAATTATCCGAAATCCTTCTTTCCAATCTTTTCAGGTTCTCAGCAAAAACCGGATGGCTGGAGAAGATATGACCAATATCACCAACGAGACAAGGATCCCCAAGGAGTGTTAAATGGTCACGCATGTACGTGTTAAGTTGAACCATTTGGGAGTTAAGCCACCACAACCTAAGGCCGGCCATTCACGACACAAAATACCTGCGCAAATAGATTTGAGCAAAAATCTAAATTGTTTTGATTTTTACACAGTTAACTGTACAAACAGTACATTCACAATACAAATGCACTGCGCAAACGCCAATTTGCGCAGTTATTTTGTATATTGTTTGTATAGTGAATGGCCGGCCTAACACACGTGGACCCCCTATGGGCATCACAATGGGTCAACACTGACCTGAATGCGATGACGCAGTATCAACACCGCTGCCTCATCAACCCACAAAGCTAACCTTTTTATATTGAGCGGTATGTATGATACACTTTTCTTCTATATCAATGTGTTTACTATTATTATAAGTATTAAACAAATTATAAATAAAAATTAGGTCGTTTTAATTTGGCTTACAATTATGATTATTCAAATTTCGAAACAGCGGATGCAAGGATTCTAAATCCACTAAGATTCACTTCACTTAACAAAGCTAACAACAAATTAGTAAAGTATCTTTGCATTACAATGAACGAAAGTGCAGTTACTTTCTGCAACAAAGAGATTAAATTTTCTTCTGACTTTTGTTTTAAGTTTCCTTCAAAACAAATGATTTCAATTTAAAAAAACAACAAAAACGATAAATACGTCTCGCACGGAATCTTTTGAAAAAGGAGTTTAAAGAAATTGTTTGCAAGAAGTTTGCGAGAAGTTCGTAGTTGTCCACAAGCCATTGTTGTTTCGCAAGAAAAAGCTTATCTCAACGCATCGAGGCGCATTAAGGCGGCCTTTACTCTGACAAGGAGGCTGATTCATAGCAGTCTTGGTGGTGGTTGGGCTTTGTAGGATTAGGATTAGCATTGGCATCAACCTGGCGATTTCCAGTGCTGCAAATAAGTTTACACATCAATTGTGCTAAGTTTACCTCCAAGTCTTAACCACCGGGTACTGGTCATGTCTCCCAGACTGGACATGATTTACCAAACTAAGCGCGAATGTTGAACAGGAAGAAAGTTGAAGCATTAGAGTGCTCTCCTGAAAAAGTACATACGGCCTTCAAAAGGAGGACGGACCAGCCAGCATGGCAGATACTTAACTTGAGCCTTTTCAACATATTTGAACCTGAGGTCATCAAGGACTTTTAAGACTGACTTTTGTTGGAAAAACTGGTGGCGTATGAGCCCTTAACTCTAGAAAGATAATCTACGTCTGCGAGACGTATGACGCGTGGGAAAAATGTTATATCCTTTTAACTATAAACCGCATTGGGTTGGTTGCTTAAACTAACTCAGTCGGTGGTCGGAGCTAGCCCGTAACGGTCGTGGTGCGATGGTAAGTACCTGCGGTAACAAGTTATAGCTATGCCGGACTTCTGAGGGCGTGTGTGACCTGTGCCATTCTTACATTTAATTTAATCGTATATAATTTAAAATTACTAATACTTATTAGTAGACTTATTTTAAACCGAAAAATGAAAATTTGGCAAACAATTATGACTTAATGTCACTTTTAAGGTTCCTTTAAAATATAAGTTGTTTTTTGATGATTTGTAATGGGGCTTAAGTTTTTTGTTTTCATTGCTTAAATTAATATTTATTTATACTAAATCATTAATTTATTTAACTTAATATAAACTACATAAATAAATAAAACGTTAATATTTTTTTAAAAAGTTCATGGGTTTCTTTAAATACACTACCAAAGTTCCACACGTCTCTGAGACATATGATTATCTTTTACGTCATAAAAAATATGATTATCTTTCTAGGGTTAATAGGTCCACGGAAGCGCTCATATTTTCGAAGTGGATTATTGGCACTCCTTCTAAAAAGTATTTTGGAACTGATTCTCCAGGTTGAGGGAACTGGCTTTCCACGAATCTGAGATGCGATGGATAGGATCAGGTATGCAAAAAATTCAACAGTGCGGTTTTTATTACAGCTGCCACAAAAGGATGCACATGTTAGAATGCGGACAATGGATGGTAGTTTTCGCAAATTAGGTACTGAATTTTTGTTAACCGGTTTTTAAAAATAAAAAAATAAAAATAGGGCCTGAAACCAAAATTTTCCAACCATTTGCTTATGCGAAGTCCAAGAATTCAGTTCTGACGTCGAAAACGAAAACAATAACAAGATGAAGCTGTCTACCGATCGTAAAGACATCGGTAGGTTTTATAAAAAGGTCGAGGAGCTGGCTGCTGTTCTTAAAACAGGAATGCAGGCTTCCAATCAATGAAACCGGTTCCACCGACCAACATAGCATTTAAAAAGCTAAAAACCAACAAGGTCGAAGGCTCTGATGGTTAATCAAATCATCAACCAAGTATGTGTTGATGACTGGACTATCCTGTGTCTTGCAAGAACTGAACGCCTGAAACCGTTCTACAACACACTAATAGGCACGTACCAGTGTGGCTTCCGTTCCGGCAGATCGATAGTAGGGTGCCGTGACATAAGGCCATCTGACATAAGGCCATATTTCAAAATATGGCGTTACGACGCTTTCACGCCCCAATTTTTAATTTTCACACCTCAAATCGATCCTCCCTTGGCCAAATTTTTTTTTAGGTTCTTTACATGCACAAAAATCTTTACAAAAATCTTGTTGGTTTTCATATAATTTTTTTTCACTAATAATGATTATTGACTGCACTTAAGCATGATAAGCTTAACATTTTGCTTAAACAGTGTGATAACTAACTGCACTTTACAGTTTTTTTGTCTAATTCTAAATGTTGGATGTTAGTTCCCTCTTCTTATTTTTGAATGTGTACTAAGTTCCCATAAGAAAGTGGACTTAGTTCTCACCTTACATGGGAACTAAGTCCACTTCGCAAAAGTGGTTTAATTTCCCACTATATGGGAACTAAGTCCCTCAGTGGACTTAGTTCCCGTGAACTTATTTCCCTGCACCCTCTCCTAAGACCTTCGCAATATTCGAAACTGTAAATTGAATCAATAGAATTTTCCATCTTAAAAACCACGTTCTGTCCGAGTCACGATATACGAATGAGAAGCGCGCAAATTTGTTACATGCAATTACCAGTGGTCAGGGTAATTCATAATCATATTTCCAAAGGTAAAAACTGGATCTTGTTATTGGAAAAATAAAAAAAATAACACATGGTCTTATGTCTCAAATTTGTATGGTCTTATGTCGCTTTGTGAAAGCGACATAAGGCCATATTTCAAAAGGCCATATTTTGAAATATGGCCTTATGTCACATGGCTTTATGTCACGGCACCGATAGTAGACTAAATCTTCGCACTTAGACAAATCCTGGAAAAGACCAATTAAATTCAAGTCGAGACCCACCATCTTCTATTTATTTATTTCTTTTTTTCAGGGCTCTTTCCTTATTCCTATCCCTCATAAGTGGGCGTGACAAAAGTCTAAGTATGGTTGAATTGTTAAGAACGCTCTACATATTTTGTTATATAACATTTAAAGATTTTATCGAAAAAAACGCTCCCTAGCTCAAATTTTGGTTTTTCAATAAAATTGTTTTATTTATTTGTGGGCGTGTCAGTAGGCGGATTTTGAAAATTTTATATCCCGAGCAGTTTTAGGACTCATAGATCATATATAAAAAATTTTAGCTTTCTAGCTCAAAATTCGATTTTTTTTAAAAAAAATTGTTTTTTTTTCAGTTTGTGGGCGTCTGTGGGCGGATTTCAAAAATTCGTAAACTTGATTATTTCGGGACGCTAGGGAGTACATATATGGTTAAAATTTCAGCTCTCTAGGCCCAGTTTAAAGGCCTAATTTTTGCCGACAGACGGACGGACATGGCCAGATCGACATTACTATCGATGCTGATCATAAATATAGTAACTTTTAGGGGTCTACGGGCAATATTAAGGTATGTTACAAACTATGCGTCAAAATTAATATACCCGTAGAATGGGGTATAAACAGCATTTATCCAGCCCGTCCCCAAAATCGCGAATCTTCTTCTCCCTCCTCCTACCGACCAATTCATAGAAACGCTGATTAGACGTTAGCTAAGTGATTAACAGGTCGTGCGTTCGAATCCCGACCAGGGCCATGATTTTTAAAACTAAATACACAACAAAACAGATTTCCCTAAAGCAATTTAGGCGCCACCGGTGGAGAAAGAAACCCTATATCACCAAACTTCTTTCCTATCCTTCTATTCTTTCATGCAGTAAGTAGCACCTAAAAATAGGCAATCAGTCATTTGCTGGGTGCTGCTTGCAGCAACAAACAAAATGCCTGCTCTGTGCTTTACATTATAAGGGAAACGGCACCAATCAAAAACAAAAATATCGAGGATCCTGAAAACTTCTTAACGACTTATCTAACCGAAAAGCGGTACCAATCTCTTCACCAAGGTTTGAAAGTAAGATCGTTGCACTTGATTTTTCAAAGGCATTTGACAGAATTTGACAGCAGGCTCTATTGTCGAAAATGCGTGCATTTGGAATCGATGATACTTCTCTTCAATGGATTAGAAATTACCTTTCGTACCGTTCAATTCAAGTTAGTTTGGACGGTTTCAAGTCTGTAGCTCACCAAATAATTGCTGGTGTTCCCCAATGCTCTGTTTTGTCTCCGACTCCCTTTCTCATTTTTGTACATGATCTCCTGTCCTTTACCTGTAATCCATATTCAATCCACTCCTTCGCCGATGACAGTACCCTCAGCTACTCATAGTCTCAGGTAACGAACTGGAATGGCAACGTATGTTAAACTCCTTAAATTCCGATCTCGACAGCATAACTCAGTGTGGTGTAACTAATAGAGTGGAATTTAGTGCTTCCAAAACGCAACGCTGTCTACTGTCATTAAAGCATAACCCAAACACCATGCCATTGTCCATGAATGGTACTTGCATTGCTGAAACCGAACGGCTTTCCATTCTCAGCATGTGTGTTAATGACACCTTTCGTTGGAAAGACCACATATTCGATGTCACCAAGACAGTTATATACAACAAATCTTTTCTTACCCGTACAACTCGAATGTGAAATGCTCTAACCCGCTACATTTTACCTACACATTATAATATACAAACATTCAAAACCAAAGTGGATCGGCATCTCCATATCTTCTTACCATAATTTCTTAAAGCCCGCACTGTGTACCTATTACATGATAGTGATAAGGGTATTAAAAAATCAATTTAGTGAGAGTTCATTATAAAAAAAAATCTTTTTATCTACTTTAAAGGCGCATACATCTACTCGTATATAAAAGAAAGTGTCCGAAGCGATGTAATCCGATAACTCGAGATTGGCCGAGCCGATTTCGATGATTTATACTTTGTTGGAAAGGTATTTTCTCAGTGCGGGTTTTAAAAAAAATTCAAAATGTCTTATTTTGACCACGTGTTACGACAGGTTTTTTCGATTTTTTCTATTTTTTTTTTTTTCATTTTGTATTTATTTATTTTGGCAACAACCGAAAAAAGAACAGTAAACTGTTTTCAATCATTAAGTACTTCAATTTAATCTATTTATGTGTGTAGTAAACAATTCCAGCAAGACGCAAAGGGACCAATTTGGGCCGTCGAACGAAAAGAACGACAGACATGCGAAATAGAAGAGCCCAAAGATCAGACGAACGAGTCCAACAAGATAATGCAGATGTGCGTATGAGCATGGCACAATTTCGTGAATCACAATCACAAGAGGCACGAGCTGAACGAAATCAACAAAGACAATTGGATTGAACGGCTTACTTATCGGTATGGATCCAGATTCTAACCTGTTCCTGAAGTCAATTCGAACATTTAATTCATGTTTCCAAATGACATCGTTTGGAGCAACAGAAATAGTTAAAAATAATGCTGCAAATGGTCAACAATTCAACATTCAAAATCAAAGGCCAAGTTTATCACAAAGTGGGCTCATTGCTGCCAATGCCGAATGAACCACATAAATTTTTACGTTGCGGCTACAATAACCTCAATTAACCATATGCCAGACGCATCGTCGGCGAGTAGGATGCTATATAGACATTTTCACCAAGCTATCTCTTTCTGAAGTGTTAATCCCTGTCTTAAAGAACAGAAACAAATTGAATGATAAAATTGTAGAAATTTGCACAAATCGTATGGAATAATCATTGTGATTGTTAATGAACTGAATATGAAAGTGCAAACAGAAGCAATTGATGGGTAAAAAGTAACAAATAATAGAGAAAAAACGTGAGAAAGTATGTTAAAGCAAAACAAACAATTAACATAGGGACGGGCTACAGTCCGCTTGGCGAACTTTTGGATATCCTATTCTTATTCCCAGCAGACACCTAGAGAGTCTATATCATAAATTTCAGTTTCCTAGCTTAAACTTTGACTTTCCAATAAAATTGTTTTATTTAATTGTGGGCGTGTCAGTGGGCTGATTTTACAAATTTTATCTCCCGAGCAGTTTTATGACTCAAAGATCATAACATATTTCAGCTTTCAAGCTATACATTTTTTTTTTTTTTTTTTTTTTGAGTTTGTGGGCGTGTCTGTGGGCGGATTTCAAAAATTCTTAAACTTGATTATTTCGGGGACTTGGAGAGTATATATATGGTTAAAGGCCCAATTTTTGGCGACATGATCGACATTACTATCGACGCTGATCATAAATATAGTAACTTTTACGGTTCTACGGGCAATATTATGGTATGGTTCAAACTTCGCGTCAAAATTAATATACCCTTAGAATAGGGTATAAAAACAGTTGATATGTTGACCAAAAACGCTGTTCAATTGTATTTAGATATCTAATATGTTTGTTTAGAAAACTTTTCAACTTATTTGCTTCCAAACAAAAATATTTACAAATTACAAACTGACAATCACGCTATTGTCATCAATCCTGATAAAACACCAGCTGTAGAGCACATGCGTGGATTTCATGCACCTGTTGTTGACGACTTTGCTGGAATCATGGTTGGCGACCGTACAGCGACGCGACAAATCGTGATTTGAAGAAGAAATAATAATCTTGAGTTCATTGCTGATACACACCGTTCTCCAATATCCGCTAATGTTCTGAAAGGGACAAAACGTCCACAGCGCTCAATTCCTCTTTAAGTCATAGACCACATCCCAACACACTTACAATAAGTTAATTATTTTTCATTTCCCTACGAACACTAGAAATAATTTATATGGCAAAACAACGTTTGCCGGGTCAGCTAGTTTATAATATTAATAACATTTATAGTCAGGTGCCTTACGTGTCGCTATTAACGAGTTCCGGATCCCAGCAAAACTGATCGAGTTGTATCGCCCAACGCTGTTAAACACGCGATGCAATGTGCAGTATAGAAACAGCTCTTCCGAACTATTCCAAACTTGCTCCAGATTCCGCAAAGGAGATGCGCTATCATGTGAATTCTTCAATCTTGTTCTGGAGCAGATATAACACAGGGCAGGTGTCAACGAGGAAGGAACTATCCTCCACAGATCCATCCAACTAATGGGATACGTGGACAAAATCGACATGATTCCCCTGTGACCATGTGAGTGACCATCGACTTCACGAAAGACTCCTTAATGGACATCCGACTAAGAACTACCATAGGGAACCGTTGTTTCGCAAAACAAACGGACTCAAAACTCTTGAGTCTTTGTTTAAAAGACCAATTGTTACCTCAAAAAAACAGCGATACTGCCAGTTCTGCTTTACGAAAACGAATGGGCTCCTTCGAATGAAAAATGTCTGGCCCTGTGTGCGAGGTGGGCGAAATGGAGGCCAAGATGCAACATATATTTGGTGCAGGGAAATAACTTCACGGGCAATAACTTCACCTCGAGTGGGAAATAACTTCACTTTTTTGATATTGCTTACCTATTATGGGCAATAACTTCACAAAAAAAGTGAGTTGAAGTTATTGCCCGCGAAGTTATTTCCCGGCACCCACATATTTTCATATTCAGTTCTCCATATCTCTAACTTGACCCAATAGCTCAAATCTTTGAACCATTTTACAATTGCCGGACGAGAAGGTGCTTCAAATCGACAGAAAAAAAACTGTTCCAGCAAAATGTTAACTACAAGACATTGTTAAAGCGTGTATCGTTCCGTTGTTTAGGGCGTAGATTTACTGGCAATATAGCGGGCTTTTCAAAATGAAACCACCATTGAAAAACCCTGTACTAGAACAGCTGAGGGAGGGCACTATATCTATTGATGGGGATAGATAAGCAGACAAGTACGCTAACGGCACTCAGGCAATGGCCAAAACAACCGATGACAAGAACATCAAAATCTCCATATTCAGAAGCAAATTTGCCTATTTCTTCCGTCGCAAATACAGATAACATTTATATGTATGATCAATCTCCACGTTAAGTGTTTGCAATAGGTTTCGGGTGGCTTTAACTTTATTACGATAAAGTGGGTTTTATGTCGACTAATAGCAAGCAAATAATTTTGACTTCGTCACGTACTAAAATATCCGAATATAAATGTGCGAAAATAATTTTTGCCTGGTCTACCAGTTATTAAAGAAGAAATAAGGAATACATTTAAAAGTAAAAAAACTGCGTTGGGCTAGTAGGCTGACAAACATCTAAGGCCCAATTCAAACACAACACACACAAGCGAATGTGGCACACTAAACTCACACAACCAGGGACGGTGAAGAGGCTTTTTGTCAGTTATCAACTTTATATTGAAAATCATCACGCATTTTACGCACTCACACGGGCATCAAATAATGAAATCAAAAATACAGGGTGGGCCAAAAGTGACTTCCTAATTTGAAAAAATCATAACTCTTTTGTTTTTAATTTTCTTTCTTTTCATTTTATACCCTATTCTAAGGGTATATTAATTTTGACACATAGTTTGTAACCAGGCACGAGGCGTGAATTCTTGGGAAGCGGAAGCAACAAATGTTAAATTAAAAAAGTCATTTTCTTTTTTTCTTTTTTATTTTTATTTCTTTAAATAAACTTAATCATTTAAAAGGAAAACATTATTTTTAAAATAAAAGATTATATTTTGTACATTAAATTTATTCTTCTTTCTTTTGAGGCAAAGTTATCTATGACATTATCATGAAACTTTCCTCTAGCTTGTATTTCTTTCAACATTTTTTTTTCAATTGAAATTAGAGCTAATTGTGACAATCTTTCTTGCCCACATTTATTTCTTAGAAAATTTTTGATTCTTTTGAGGCACGAAAATGATCTTTCCACCGATGCGGTTGTTACGGGTAAAGTTAACATAAGCTTACATAGATTAAAGTACTCGGTGAAACTTGTATCCAAATCGGTTATAATTAAAAATCTTAATACCTCTTGAAGGTCTTTTTTTGACTTAAAATTCTCATTATTGAAAATAACCTTTAGTTCAGTTTTTAAAGCTGGAATATCAAAATATCCCGGATATGAACTCTGTAGGTTACTGAGCAAGTTAGCAGGAAAATTGTTTTTAAAATATTCATATAATGCTGTGTCCGAAAGTTTTAAAAACTCAAAACATGGCAGGGAACTGAACCGATTATCGATTTCAGAGATGATTTGGTGAACGATCGTTTCTAAAAGAGCTTTATAATGTTCCTTCGTTGGCAAGTGCATTTCAGAACGTCTATTGCTGTTGAAATTGGACAAATTCTCGTTTTCATTTAATTTTTTCCAAAAAGTTTCAAAATTTTTGGATTTTAGTAGATTAAGTATACTGTTTTTGAAACTATTAATTTGATTTAAACAAAATTGAACATCACTGGACTTGGATTGAAGAATTTTAAACAAAATATCACTTTGTGGGAAAAATTCGTTGAAAAAATAGAGAAGGACAATAAATTTTTTATCAGTAAAACAATACATCAGACCTTTCGATAGAACTATAGCTTCGTTGTCCCAATCTTCTTCGTTTTCTATAATGTTTTCGAAAAAGGTTAAAAGGTGTCCTTTCAGGTCAAAGATTGTTTGCACGATGCGACCATTATATTCCCAACGAGTTGGAGCAGCGCTAGGAATTTTTCTTTTTACAACCGCATTAAATGCTGCAACTCTTTTAGACGAATGGGAAAAAAATCTAACGAAGCTGTGTAAACTTTTAAAGAAACCGGCACATGGTTTTATTTTAGACACTGATTGAGATAACACTAAATTTAGTTTATGAGCAAAACAGTGAATATAATGGGCCACAGGAATGATTTCTTTTAATCTTGCTTGCAAACCGTTTGAATTTCCCGACATAACAGCCGCTCCATCGTAGCTTTGACACACCACTTTGTTAAATACATTCTCCTTTTTTAAAAATGGTACAATAAAATCAAACAAATCCTGAGCGGATCTGCCAAGCGAAACATCTACAAAACACATAAATCTTTCAACGACAACCCCATCTTTTCTAACCATGCGCAACATCACTGAAAGCTGTGATTTGTTGGATACGTCGGTGGTTTCATCTAAGAGCAGCCCCACGTAGTCTGAGTTTTTGATTTCAGCCCGTATTTCCTCTAGTAAAGTAGCAGCAACCGATGCAATAAGTTCGTTTTGGATATCACTTGATAAACCAGAAAAAACCGTTGAATTTTCCAAATGATGTTTTAAAATTGGATTGTACGAAGCTAGTAAATAAATCGTCTCTATAAAATTTCCCCTGTTTAATGAATTTTGCGATTCATCGTCACCTCTGAAAGGTAACTCCAAACACGCAAGATGGCAAGTAACATCAATTAAACTTTTTAATATTGCTCGGTTTCTTTTCACTTCTTCATTATATTTGCGAATAGAAAGCAAACGAGATGAATCAATTAAATTTTCTATGCGAACAGAGCCAAACATTTTTAATGAAACCATTGCACTTAAATGTGAACCGCACTCTTTTCCATGCCTTTTTCCGGCTTTTGACATATTGTTCATATCACTAAACCCAGTACTATTCCAAACAGTTTTTTCATTTGAAAACAGAAGGCATGGCCAACAATACAACTTATTTGTCTTAAGACAGCCTGCCAACCAAGAAAAACTTTCATAAAACTGAATAGAAAAATGCCTAGTGCATCGTTTTGTAACGGTGTTAATGTTTACCAATGGCTTCGGTCTTCCACCATCTATTATCGTTTTTTTTTCCTCAAACCCTCTAGCCGAAAATGGTTTATTCAAAACACTTTCTATTGCACAATTGCAGTTATTCATTTTTAAAACACTAAACAAATCGAAAAGTTTAAAATAATTAATATCGCCCACTTGAAAACGAAATGAAAAAAAAAACACGAAACACTAACTTTTCACTAAAGCACTTGATTTTCACGACATAAACAACGCACAAGCCATAAGTGTAAGAAAAACATTTCTACCCCTTTTTTCAAGAAAATTTAACTCATTGACTGTTTAACAGTTAACCACTCAATACTTCTGTATCTGGTCTTTGGTTTTCTTTATTGAATTTTCGTAATGCATGCACTCAACTCATTCCTTACGTGTTGGTCAAATGGTAAGGAAACAGGATATTTTACTTTGACTTTGGTATGCGATTTGAGGTAATAAGGCGATATTGACGAATGCCCAGCTGCTGTGCATTCTAGGCATTAGCAAGCATTATAGCAAGCAAGTTTTTATGAGCATTATTTATAATGGAGTGATGTTGTGCATTCTCAGTTGGATTGGAGTAGAAGGGATTTCTTTTTGAGTTCTAGTTAGCGAAGAGAGATTATGATGTACGGTTTTTTTTTAGCATTTTTTCTTCAGAGCGAATTTCATAAACAATAATAATGTTTCCATAATGATGTTTTAATTTATAGAAAGGATCAAAGGAAGATTCTTCAGTTAAACCACGACTTATTGCTTAACGGAAGCACTCATTCCACTCAATATATAGAGGCTTCGTCCCTGTTTGTAACGTACCTTAATATTGCCTTAATATAGAGAGCTGAAATTTTAACCATATACTCTCTAGGATCCAATCAATCAAGTTTACGAATTTTTTAAATCCGCCCACAGACACGCCCACAAACTCAAAAAACCAATTTTTCGAAAAAATCGAATTTTGAGATAGAAAGCTGAAATTTTGTATATATGACACGCCCACAATTAAATAAAACAATTTTATTGAAAAACCAAAATTTGAGCTAGGGAGCGTTGTTTTTACAAAAGCTTCCTTTTTAGGCTTCCGTAGCCAAATGGCAAAAAACGGAACCCTTATAGATTCGTCATGTCTGTCTGTCTGTTCGGGCATGTCACAGCCCCTTCTTTCCGAAACTAAGAGCTATACTGTTGAAACTTGGTAAGTAGATATATTCTGTGAACCGCATTAAGATTTTTACTTAAAAATGGAAAAAAAACAATAAATTTTGGGGGTTCCCCATACTTAGAACTGAAACTCAAACAATTTTTTTTTTCATCGAACCCGTATGTGTGGGGTATCTATGGATAGGTCCTCAAAAATGATATTGAGGTTTTAATATCATTTTTTTCTTAACTGAATAGTTTGCGCGAGAGCCACTTCCAAAGTGGTAAAATGTGTGTCCCCCCGCCCCCTGTAACTTCTGAAATAAGGGAATGATAAAACTAAAAAAAATATATGATGTACATTATCATGCAAACTTCCACCGAAAATTGGTTTGAACGAAATCTAGTAAGTAGTTTTTTTTAATACGTCATAAATCGTAAACCGCAATTTACCTTTCATTCAATCAACTTAAATATAAAAAAATGTAATTTCATAAACATAAACCTTATGCGTAAACCGTTCAAAGTTACAACGAACTACAAGAACTTTTATATGATGTTACTTGCTGCTACGGAACCCTTCATGGGCGAGTCTAACTCGCACTTGGCCGCTTTTTTTCTATTAAATCCTTTAAATGTTATATAACAAAATATGTAGAGTGTTCCAACAATTTAACCATATGTACTTAAACTTTTGTCACGCCCACTTATGAGGGATAGCATAGAACATAGAATAGGGTATCCAACAGTTCGCCCAAGCGGACTGTAGCCCGTCCCTATGTTTTTAATTTTAAAATGAATAAAGATTAGCCTAGCTACGGAGACTATTGGCTCCTACTTTGCGACATCTGGCCATATTTAAAAATTCTATGGTATCTGTTGATATTTTCAATAATAAGACATATTTTTAATGCTTAAATATTGATAAGAAATGGCGAAAAGAAATAAATTTGCGCGCTTTTCATGCTTAAGTTTAGTTTTTCAAGCGGAACGGTGGTGTCCGATCTGCATAATGGAAAACGGCAGTATGTAGTTTGTTTGTTAATTTTGAGTTTAAGGAAGTAATCTCCTTTATATTCCTGAAACATAACATATAATATGTAAGTTAAGAGTAAAAGGAATGAGTTTTCGTTGTAATTTTTTGGGAATAAGAAGAGTTGCTAGCTGGGTTTACCAAGAAATCTAGAAAGCAATAATCTAGAAAACAAAAATCTCGAAAGTAAAAATCTCGAAACCAAAATTCTAGAACTGAAAAAATCTCGAAATAATAATCTCGAAATACAAAAATCTAGAAATATTATTAATTTTTTAGACAATGGTTACAATTCGCGCGAATTGAACATGGAAATTCGGCGTTATTTCACGGCCTTATTTACTATTGGAATTTTTACAATTTTTTATAATGTTTTTTTTTGTTAAATATTGATTTGTTGTTGTTAATTTACCGAAAAAAATAAATTGCTGAATAAACTAAATATGTAATGCATTTTCTTTAAGTTTAAACTCTTTAAATAGGTAAGAAAAAAATCTCGAATTAAGTTTTTTTTCGTGATTTGTTTCGAGATATCGTCTTTCGAGATTTTTGTGCATTCGAGATTTTTGCATTCTAGATTAAAAATTTGTTTTTTCGAGATTTTTCGCATTCGAGATTTTTGTTATTCGAGATTACGTTGTTACGTTACAAAACGCTACAAAAGTGTTGTTTCTTCCCAACCAATCCACTTCCATACCCGATTCACTTTTTCGCCCCGGTCTTTCCATTTTTCTGTCGTTCCTACTGGGAGATTGGTTAACTGGCCGCCTCTGATTGATTCCGATCAAGGTCGCTCGTTTCCAAGAGTTCTGGGGGCCGACAAAAGCAGGTATCGAGCTCAACGGACGGTTAGGGTTTCGACAACGATCGGTGCGGGCACACCCCAACGCGAACAGAAAGGGTAGTCAGAAAAATCCATTACGATACCCCAACGAATCAACTAAGGGTGCACGTAGATATCCCTTAAAGAAGCACCCCAACGAACATAGCTAAACCCAATTAGGGCAGGTGGCCCACAGGTTAAAAGGCGGTGGCGGACGGCCTTACCCCCTTATACAAATCGCAAACGACCAGGTGGCAGGTGACCCAAGTTGACACATAAAACAACGCAATGCCGAACTATTAAAACGAAACACTGAAGAATATGTGTAAATTCAGAAACGTCAAACATTTGCGCAGTGATGCGGCATCACTGCTTATTTGCGATGCTGATGCGATGCAAAGTTTAAGCTGATGCGTTGCTGATTGAATATGGCGTTTGAGTTTTAGAACGCATTGTTTAAATCAAACATTTAAAATGGAAGTTTTGCTAATAAAAGTTATAGTTGATAACTTTGATCGTAAAGACGATAAATTTAGTTTTAATATGTGTGAAGCAAGAAGAAAGTATTCGAAACGCATACGGACTTCAATTAGCAGATTTAAAAGAAGGAAAATTCCTAAGATTAGGGACTATTTCAAAGTTCTAGAAGAATATCCAGACGATGTATTTCAAAATGATTTTAGAATGTGCCACTCCACCTTCGATGTAAGTCCACTAATGATTTAACTTTTCTAAATGAAAACCAAACCATGTTTCTAGGATTTGCGAAAATCATTAAATCCTTTTTGGACACCTTCTTATACATCCTCTTATAGTATCTATCAACTAAAATGTTTGTTTACTTACTTTTCTTACTCTTCCGACATTTTTCTTGCTTTTTTCCGGCGAATCAACAGCGCATCAGGTATTTCTATGATGCTTTTTTTCGTTATGTTTGCGCATCAGTTTGATCAACTTTGCAATAATGAACACTTGACGTTGAAAGTGATGCCAATAGTTGCGTTAGTGAACATTTTACAAAGCATCATGAGCATCATGATGCCAGTGATGAGTTACTGAATTTACACTATATACCAAATATGCCGACAATACATCGAAACGAAGACATCAATGGCCAAGGCCCAACGAATTCAAAAATTGTAAGAAATGGCACGCTATCCAGGTTCCCCTTCCCCCAAATCTGCTCGAGAGTCCACCGGGTTAGAAAAGTTTCGCGGAGAGTAATATTGAGCTTCCTTTTTCTCAAACACTGCACAGGTTTTCGAATTTGGGACATCAGCTGGTATAGTCCCAAAACAAGAATCTAACTTCACTCGGTTCTTCGTCTTTTCTTTTCTCTTATTTTTTTTTATTAAGTAGCTTTTTCTTTCGTGGAGACATTTTTGCGTTCCATTCCTTTCTCGATTCTCACATTAAGTGTCTTGTCTAATTGTTTAAGTGTTTGTGAACTCGTCCCATTAGGATCTTTTGGGGAGTTGTGTGAATGCGTCCATCGAATCGTTCGGCCTGAGAAACCTCCTCAGAGTTTGGGCGAATTCAGAAACGGATGAGTGAGTGAGACGGAGACGGTGGCACACTACAGTAGAGTGACTGAGTGATCGCTAAAATAAGCCGTAGTGAATTCCGTCATTGCTGAATGTGGGTGTATGAGTGAGAGAAAGAATGGTCCATGACGGACAAATAATCCTTGAAGACAAGCCGGCACTTCTTGGTTGACCATCAGAGGTTTTAGACAGTTTTTTTCAGTGTTGAGAATCGAGCTAGGTTTTAGTGTTAAATTTAAAATTAAAAAAGTAGTTTAGTTTAGACTTTGATTTTTTTTTAGCTTTTTTTAAAAAAAATTTCGTGTCAGGAGACGAGCGGAGGAGATAAGTGGCAGGACAGGAGCGATATCCTAGAGTTTACGACAGGCGTGTTAGAGACAAAGGAAATTTACAGATAAGTAGAGTGTCTTATCATCTTGTTCTTTTAAGTAGTGCGTTTGTGTTTGTGTCCTGGAAACCCGGTAGGCTTTCGTTCCGGAAATTTCCAAAAAATTACGGGACTCGCGACCCTTTAATTTGTCTTTGTGTCCATTCGGGAAATAGCGATAGCGGGCTATTGCTAACGGCGATCTTTTCTTGTTCCGCAATTTTAACGTCAATTTCAATAAATCGACCGTTGCTCCACGGAGCTATATACGACTAACTATTTGAAATTCTTCTTGTTTTATTTCACCCCAATCCCATCTTACTTTTAGCATTTCACCGTCGGGAAATTCTACTAAAGGTTTCACAATTCCTTTTTCAAAAAGATTGTGTGGCGCCCATTTTTGACATTTATCATATATCGACTTTCAACCATCGGCGCAGTGGCGGCAGTAATTTGTTCGCGATTTAATTTGTTTTTTTTCACGCATTTAAATTCGTTTAATTTGTCCTTTTCCACCCATAATAAAAGTGCAACAACGTCATGCTCCCTTGCTAGCTATTTGTTCCACGAAATGTTCAGTTATTTCAATTCGTTTACTGACTGTTTAATACAAGACTTTTGTTTTAATTTTTGGACGACCGTTTTGCTGCTTAGACCAACACAAAAATTGTAATCATATCTTATTTCGTGAGCGAGCTTTATACTACGTTTTAATTAGGGCTAATGAGCTGGTTTTGGTGCACATTTCCAATTGCGATTAAAAATTACCTCATTTCCCATTCAGATTCACATTTCGAAATGGGATAAAGTCTATCTCATTTGTGGCATCAATCAGGTTGCAAATGAGGTGAAACAAAATGCTGAATACAGTTGAACAGTATCTGAGTGAAGATGTCAAATTGTTAGAGGTCAAGCGCAGAGTTAATTAAGGACTTCTCAGTACAAGGCAAAATAATTTCGTATTTGTAATAGGTTTTATTAAACGAATTTATATTTTATTTTATCTTAATTTTACAAAATGGATGTCTTTGCTATTCTCTCGTCAGCTACTTTCAAAAGAATAATCCTGAATATAAACTCAACTCAACTCAACGAAAGAAGGCGCCGAGAGCGCACACTGAACTATAATGCGACACTTCATAGGCACCACCTTTTAGTAGTGCCAATCTCAGTAATACCAACTCATTACAAATTCATTACGATTCGGCCCTCCTGACGATTCAATCGTCCCCGATTGAGCTACTTATATAACCTAAACGCAACTGTTGCCTTCGGGATCCAAAACCTCTTCTCCGATTTCCTCCCTAGGTTCAACCCACCTTTTCATCCTACTTGAATCTAGTACACCATGATATGGCAGCTGTGTCACTTGACATCCTTCGATGTCTTCTACTACATAGCGGTCATTTCCAAGTTTCTTTTTCACTACATATGGGCCGCGATACTTGGGGATTAGCTTTTTATTAGTTCCAACTGAAGAGTCTACATTCTTTATTACAACATATTCACCGATGTCAAACTGTTTTGCCAAAGTATGATGATTGTCGAAATAGTTCAAACCGTACTGTTGGGCCCTCTTAATGGCTTCAGAAGCTTCATCCCTCAACTTTGTCAAATCTATTCTTTCTCTATCAGTGTACATCTCATCCAAATACTCTGTCAACGCGTCGACAACACAACCCCTCTGCTCGACCCCAAACAATAACCTACTGGGTGATATCTTCGTGATAGTGTGATTAGTATTATTCATTGCATATTCGACTCTATTCAATTTTTCCTTCCAATCGCTTTGCTCGGGCGACTGTACTAACTTCGCTAGCATCGCTTTCAGTACACGGTTCACGCGTTCGACCTGACCATTCGACTGCGGGGATCCTACTGCGACCTTGACGTGCTTGATATTAAACTTCCTCAAAAAATCACTAAACTCCTGTGACGTAAAACTAGTACCGCGGTCACTAATTAGCCTTCGTGGTCGACTATAATAATTGAAGTATCTTTCCAGTGCACTAATCTTCTCTTTCGTCCCGGGTGTATGCACGGCATACAGTTTCACATACTTAGTAAAAGAATCTATTACAAGAATGTATTTACTTCTTGAACTAATGGCGGGGAGCGGATCGAAGTGGTCCACATGCACAGTGTCAAAGGGTAGTGCACACTTCTCTATATTATACAAGTTTCGATCGGTATTCCTACAAGGTACTGAATGGTAAATACACTTGAGACAATTCCTTATGAACCTGTTTAACTTTCTCTTAAGATTAGGTATCCAGTAGTGCTTGAGGATCTGACTAGCGCACTTTTCAATACCTAGGTGTCCACATTTCTCGTGGGCCACTCGCATGACATTCTCTTCAAGTTCTCCCGGAACCCACAACTGACGTCTTTGCTGTAATCCCACACGGAGCCCACTAGCCCATTTTCTAGCACATAACCGGGGACTTCCTCCCTTTCTAGTTTCTCGCGCATTGACCGAATTACCTCGTCCCTCGCCTGGACAACCTGAATACGCTTATCCAACTCTTCGATAGTCACCGCAGCCGCAATATGCACTCGACTAAGCGCATCTACGTGCGCCATTCGTTCGCCCTTTCTATGTTGCACCTGAGAGTTGTAGTTCTCAAACATAAGAGCCCACTTGGCTACTCGCGCGTTCACATCTTTCTTATTTAATGTTTGCGTGAGGGCTTCGCAATCTGTGACAATAGTGAACGGCAGCCGATCAAGATAAGTTCTAAAACGAGCCAAGGCGTGAACGACTGCCAAAGTCTCTAACTCGAAACTAATTAATTTAGATTCCGCGTCAGAAGCTTTCTTCGAGAAAAACGCCACTGGGTGAAATTTTCCATCATTTTGCCTTTGCATAAGCACTGCACCAAATCCGTGTGAGCTTGCGTCACAGTGCAACTCGGTCTCGCGTTTTGGATCATAGGTCGCTAATATTGGTGCGGAAGCCAAATTACTTCGCAGTGTCTCAAAAGCAATAACACATTCATCTGACCAAACAAATTTCGTATCTTTCTTCAGAAGATTTGTCAGTGGCCTAGCAATACAAGAAAATCCTGGGACAAAACGGCGAAAATAAGAAAACAGCCCTATACATCTCTGAACATCTTTCGTATTCTGGGGCAAAGGATACGCTCGAACGGCCTCAATATGATCATCATTAGGCCGGATCCCCTTTTCACTTACACAATACCCTAAATAATCAATCCTGTCATAAGCAAATTTTCATTTTTTCAAATTCAATTCTAGTCCAGCCACTTTTAGCAATCTAAGAACCTCGATCAAAATATCTTTATGCGTGTCCAAGTCAGCAGTAGCAAGACATATGTCGTCCAAATAAACAATTATCAGTCCTTTGTCAATCAGCGGTTTAAGTGCTAAATAAATGTACCTCTGAAACACAGCGGGCGCATTCTTCAGACCAAAAGGCATAAATACATATTCGAACTGGCCAAAAGGGGTGACAAAGGCGGTGTACTTAATGGATTCTTCGGCAATTCTTATGTGGTGAAATCCCTCTTTCAAGTCAAGGGTCGTAAAGATTTTCTTTTTTGCAAAATATTCTAAACAGTCTTCGATCAGCGGCAGAGGAAATTTGTCCCTTACTGTATGTTTATTTAAAGCTCGATAGTCTACACACATACGCACATCCCCATTTTTCTTTCGGACTAACACTAAAGCCGAAGCATAAGGCAAATCACTGCGTCTGACTATTCCTTTCTCTAATAACCGTTCAATTATATTTTGGACCTCTGTTCTTTCATAATATGAAAGCCTGCGGGGTGAGCAGTAAATCGGTACATCTTTAGTTAACCTAATTGCCATGGTATAATTATTCGGTTTCACACTGACTTCCGACTTTCAGTAATATTCATCTATCGCCGCCCTGACAGCACCTGCATGAGATACATGCAATGTCTTGCACACATCTACATCAGTACCGTTTATTTCAGAGGTCCCAACTGCACTAACTAAGTGAACTAAATCGGCAAAGTGCATCATCTCTTTCTCATTTCCGGTTACTACTATTTCTTCGCGGGGACTTACAAACTGTCTTTCAAATTCACTTTCAATCGGCCAGGTCGCTTCAGTTAATTCATTTACACCGTTTGCATCCGCAATTGGTAACAACTCTTCAGTCAGAACTTTACATTCATTAGTAACTATCTTATTTTCACCAGTGGCGGTCCCATTTACATCATTTTTGCAATACTTGGGTAACATAATTCTTCTTTCGCCAAAAGGCTTAACAACATCTAATTCAGTTTTACAATCATCTGTTAATTTACATTCTTCTCCGTCTTCAAACTTAACAGTATCAAAAAACCTAATTCGCTTAGCAGTACCTACTCTATATGGATCCCTTAAAAGATTAAACGCAATAAGCACACTGACATCTTTAGGTAATTCATCAATTTTATTATTTTTCATATTCTGATTTACTCTGAACAAAAAACAGCGGTTATACGTTCTTTTTTTTACTCGACACAGATATATATTGAACTTAGGCAAAGCGTCACGTCCCACTAATATCGGTACAACTAATTCTTCATCTGGAACAATTAAAAAGGTGTGGCTTACAAATTTACCGCGAAACGTTATTTTACATATTACTTTTCTACACAAGCTAAGGCGTCCATTTCCGAGTCCTCTGAGTTGTGTCAGTTCCTTTTTTCCACTGACATAGGGCACTAGCGACTCTTTAATAAAACTATTAGGACTACCAGAATCAAAAAGACACAACAAAATTCTTACGTCAGTGTACTTATTTCGCTGATTACAAAAGGCAACACTTACTGTTTGATATGCGTGAAGTTTCTCTTCTATTTCCTTGACACTCCAGGGATAATTGTTCTCTTCTCTTCCTTCAGCCTCCTGGACAGCAGCTGTAGAACGCTTCTTCTTCGGACAATCCTGATGATAATGACCAACCTCCTGGCACACAAAACATGAATTTGGCGGACGCTTCGGTTTCGTACACTGACTCTGGTAGTGCCCAAACTGTGAGCAATTGTAGCATCTCACATTTTCCATAGATGTGTTCGCAGCCCCAACCGGAAAAAACGGCGACGTTTGTGCTCTTAGGTTTCGTTGCAACGGTGGCAGCGGTAGAATATACGGCGGTTCTCAGTGGTGCACTGCGTGTTCTTTTCTTCTCGTACCTATCCAGCAGGGACTTCAGTTGCCTCATTGACGTAGCCCCCAACAGAATTGCGACGTTACTGCTACGGTCATTTAGTCCATCGATGATACATTCGATGACATCGACCTCCGGGATGTTAGCGTGCGACGCGATCTCCTGCATTTCCAAGACATATCTCTTGATCGACTCGGTGGGCTTCAGGGTTCTCGCACGTAGTTGCTGGAATACCTCATTCATTGAATGCGTGCGACCAAACTCTTCCACTAACGCCTCCGTGAGTGCCTTATACATATGGGTCGTCGTTGTCCTTAGAAATAATTTTGCCGTACCTGTAAGGATGCGTCGTACACTCACAAACTTCTCCCTCTCGCTGCAACCGAAGGTATTGAACGCATCTTCCACATCATTGATCCATTTCTTAATATCATACTGGTCGTCCCCACTGAATGGGTGGACCATAGCTTCGAAGGCAACAAAATCGAACCTCTGGGAGACGGTCGTTTCTTCCCTTAGTTCCTGGAGTTCCTTCCTCTTCCGAAGTAGGAGAATCTCTTTCTCGACTCTCTCCAGCTCATCATCAA